>OU015493.1:73555943-73645943 GCA_907164885.2 Dolomedes plantarius | reverse complement strand
AGGGGAAGAATACTGACACCCTTGTTCAAGCGAAGTGTAGGCTGGAAGACAAGCTGAACAAAACACTTGTTGACAGCTTCAAATTACGAGGGGGTGCCACTACCCTCCCTCAACTTCGAAAACTATTCCCTCTGATTGGTTGCTTTTCTGTCAATCATGTCGACATAGTCCCTGCCTTCCTCGTGAAGGTTTCTTGTGGGTTTTAGCGTTACGCGGGGAAAAAGTTAACTCCAGCGGAGCCTTAACCATCACAAAAATATTCAAAATTTTAACTCAATAAATAAATTTTTTTAAAAAATGTGTCCTGGACCCCTTTAAATGTTTATATTGTTTGCAAATCTTTTTTATTTTTGCTCAAGTTGGAGCAGCATGTTTGGAGTTTATGTTGTTGTTCTGCACAAGCGGTGCAGTCCATCTGTACATATTGTTGTAATTTTAATGTATTAAAGTTGAAGAGCGATGTATTTCGCGGAAATGGTGGCTGCGGAAAGGAATAGTATAAGGTTAAATGAGATTAGAAACGGCTCTAGTTCTTGGATGACTTTGATCGTAAGACCGCTAAGCGGACGGTGTCAAGTGGCATTGATAGGATATAGATGGTGCGATGTGCCCCGATGACGCTAGGCGGGGATTATGGCCAGTGATTGGACCTGTAGTTCCAGAGTCGAGCGGGTTGCCGTCATGGCGACCAGAAGTCAGTAGTTAATTATCGCCGTATAGGCTTACCGCCCAGGTCGGTTTTATTTTCTCGAATCTTCTCTCCTCGCGTCACCTTCTTTGTCTGAGCTCGGCAGTTAAAGCTTCGAATTTCGCCACTGAATAATGTAGTTATAGGGCATATCTTGAGTCCTTGACAGTAATCGGTATATGATAGTATGCAATTAATTTTACTGGAAAAAATTATAAAATACTTAATTTCACACAGTTGCTTTCATACAGTTATTTTTAAACTATTTAATAAGAAACTTTTATATTTTTATAAACGGCATGAACCATATGCTAGCTAAACTTTTGATCCCACCATTTTGCTTCCATACATCCGTTTTGATGAAATTACATCATAAGTTTAATTTACTTTCTCTGCGAGTAACAAATTAGTATTAAAAGCAAATGCTACTTAATGAAATATTTAAATTAAAAAACACAGTGTAACATACGTTAAACGATTAGCATGTAGTTTTCTTGAATTAGATTTCTTCTGATCATAATATCTGCTGATCTTGATTTAATTCTTTACATTTTGAATTTAGATTCAGAATCTAAGGTGTGTATGGTTTTTATAATATTGACCTAAATGATTCCATATTATAGAGAAACTGTTGGTAAAATTATGAAGGGTAATATGATACAAAATATGATGATAAAAGATAAAAATTGATAATATGGTATGGTATGATATAATCAAGGTTAATAACAGTTTATGAACTTTATTTCAACGTGATTTTTGCTTTTTCAAAATTTATCCTGTTATCACTTCTATGTGTCAATAGACCACTTCGTAAAAATAAAACAATATTAACCTTGTTCAGTCCTTGTGATTTAATTTTTTTCCTATACAATTTTATGATTGAATGTTCCTTAGTTTATTGATGAAGTTGAGTGTATGTTGAAATGAATTCAATGACTGAAAGCACTAAAAGTATATATAATTTACCAGTAACTATAAATTACATTTCTTACAGCAATGAGCAACAGCATATCTTCCCTACGGCAAATGTTATTGATAATCCAATCTCCTTGTTCCAACAATCCTTTATCGTCTCATATCTTGTTCTTGAATAAAACATTTTCATTTATGCGACCATAACATGGATTTATTGTCTCGCATATTCACCAGTGAGGAATAAGATTGGGATATCAGTCATGATGTTCAGTGAGAAGTTAAGATACCTTTTGGTATTTTTATAGAGTCTGGAATTGTATTAAATCCATTGGTGTTAATTTAATCTAGTTGCTACTTCGGTGTATCAGTGCAGAATAATTTTAGAACACTAATTTGGGAAATTAAAAAAAAGAGAGGATATTTGGTGATCTATTATGAAACTATCTGTATCTAATCTTTAGCTTACAGGGCCCATTTTTTCCGATGCCTCTTTAGAACGGAAAATTTCATACCTTCTCATAATATGGGCCCAAGAATGAATATATATATATTCATTCTTGGGCTCATATTCTTGGGATACATGCTATCCCACCCCGTAAGGAAAAGTTTAAGTGATTTGAATATAAGATCTAAACATACTAAAGAAAATCTCGGATTTTCAGTGGAAAAGGAAACTGTTTATGAATAAACTGCATTGAAAACACCTTAAGTTGTGGGCTCACTTATTCAAAGTTTGGAATCTCTAGCATACTAAGGAGCCATGAACTAAGGTCTTCCCCTTGCATTAAGGTACAATACAATACAATACAACGTATCTCATGTGTCCGGTGCAAAAGCGCCGATTTCACGATATCTTCTGAAAACGTTAAAAGTTACAAACTTATAAAAATGATCTGAAAAATAGTAAAAATTGCTTTAGAGTCATTGAAGTCAGTCGGTAAATTACTAAAACAGTGTTTTTCCGGCACAGAAAAGAAAAATATGTTCCAGAGTCTCACGATCTTTAGAGCATATTGGAAAAATATCAGTAGTTGCAATATAAGTAGTTTTACATCAAGATGCCCATAATAAAAGCAAAATATTAGCCCAGGGCTGCTCAATCTTATATTTTTTTTAATATGGATTTCTTAAATTTCATAATATTGAGCTTCTCCCATTATATTTATACACTAGCTGAATTCCCGTGCTTCGCTACGGAGTACATTCAAATTAAATACAACGGTCAATGTATGCAATTAATGTCAATATATATATATATATATATATGTGATAATAATAACAATTGGAAATTAACACACGGGAATTGATGCGTAGTAGCTATGGGAGATGCAGTCGGCACTAGGGTGTTGATCATACAGATGCAGTCACACGTTCAGTGATGGAGAGAAACAAACATGGAGCCAGAGAAGAGGAACATAGATTTCAGACGATATCCAGGAAATACTTTTTATTTAATTATTAAGCATTACGAAGGCTGCAGTGGCCACCGGACTTGCCCGGCGTCTATGCAACAGAACGGGGCGCGGAGAGCTGATTACATTACAAAGTTAAGACAAGTGCCGTCGTGACCAACGTACTTCTGGCTTCCGTGGACAGCAGATCTGATAACAACGAGAGTTAGGTGCGAAGAGGGAGACCTCTTCCGTTCAGGAAAATATAAAATGAGTGTTTTGCGATATTGACACGAGAGGGCCTAAATTACTTAATTTTTAATTGGACGAATTTAGTCTCGTGGAGTTGACGTGTCTACATCGGGGTTCTCCCGGGGATTAATTAATTGCTAGATCACGCACTGATCTGCGTTTTACCAAAATAGAAGAATTTAAATACAGGACTTATTCATTATATACAAATCAAATGAGGGCTTTGGTTCCGACCAGAGATATATGGGAATGTTATTGAGTTCAGATATTTCACATGTCTGCTTAATAATCTGCCGGGCTATTATAAATTATAACTTACATTACTTTTAGGTTGCAATTTGGAAGGGGGGCCGTGCTTTATTAAAAAAGAATATGCCTTAAAGTAATTTAGGAAGACGCGTTTTCTTGTTACTTACACACACACACACACACACACACATATATATATATATATATATATATATATATATATGTGTGTGTGTGTGTGTGTGTGTGTGTGTGACATTATAAGTTGAATCTCGTCTATTTCTATAATTCGGGTCCCCACATCTGTTAAGATAGTCCCCTTTCCTCAGAAGAGCCCACCCAACAGCAAGTCAACATCTGCAAGTTCCAGAAAAACACATTCAGGCAAATAACTGCAGCAGAGAGTGAGAAGTATGGGATAAACACCACAATAAATTCCTTGCAGTTGATAAAAATATAGAGCCGTGCCGCCGAGAAGGATTAACAAAACCCCGTCTCTAGTCATCTAAAATCCGCAGTTCACAATATCTCAGAGATAATGGCTGCAGGTGCCAGAGATAAAGTGATCAAAAGTGTCAAACAATACCATAAAGATAAAACGCACCCATATGTTTCTAAGAATTGTACCCACCTACCACCCACGAAAAATATCTATGTTGATGTAAACAGTCGCTGACTTTTAGTACAGCCCCTGGCTAAACGAGCCAGACAGGCATTCTGTAGTTGTCTCTGTATGTGTACACATGTATGTTTCGCGTCATGTTAGAAGGACGTCCTGTCTGCGCCATAACTTCAAAAGAAATAAAGAACTTCAATTTTAAAAGAACTGTGCTTCTCATTTGTGCATCTTGTATGTTATTAAGAAAAGTTATGTGGTGAAATGTGACATATATATATATCCAAATTAAATACAATGGTTAATGTATACAATTAATTGGTATGTTTTATGTCCATAAAACATACTAATTTGAATAGAATTCTTAAAAAACTTCCATCTCAATTAGCCTAGTGGATAAATTTTATTTTTACCGTATTTTAATATAATTTTTGTCAATTTATTTCTTTGTTTTGCACGTGACGCAAAATGAATTTAAATTTTTTCAAAAAGAAAGGAAATCACATGATCAGCATTTAATAAAGTAAATTCTAAAAATTAATCTTTAAAAACTCACCAAAAATCGGAAAATGAAGGTAAAGATTTAATTTTAAAGGAATTTTTATGATCTTTCTCGTGATATAAATTTTATACCCCTCAGTTTATTATATTAGTGCAAATTTTAAAGAATGCTACAAAAACAGCTTAAAAATTTAATTTAAAAAAATCTAAAAAGAATTTTTCAAAAATCTTTCTTAGTGCGCCCCTACACTATAAGAAAAATCACCATGCGAAATTTCAGCCTTTTAGGTCCAGCGGTTTGATCTGTGCGTTATCTGTCAGCCAGTCAGTTACAGAACTGTTTTATATATACAGATTTGCACTGTTGCGGCGTATGTCCCTTGGGTATAGTAACTAGATCCCCAGTCCGGTGTTCACGAGACGATAATACAGCATACAGAAGCCAATACACACAGAAGAAATATTTGTTTACAGACGGACAGTATGTTTTTTTTTTGGCAACTCCTCTTTCGAGACGAGCTGCAGACGGAAGACCAACTTTTACCCCGATATTACATCAATGCCGTATGCGGGATTCGCACTTTACTACTAGGCAGCGCGCTTTAATATTTTAATGCGTATCTGAAAAGCGGCAAGTTTATTAAAATATATAATTCGCTTAATATTCGAACTTTGCCTGAAGCAAACATCAAGCAATACTTCTTGATGGAAGATGGATGGTTATTTTTGAAAAGTAAATCAAATTTTCCAATTCTTGATGTAAAAATAGCTAGTCATGTAAAAAAAATTTATTATTGACATTTATAAATTTATTATTGACATTTATAAATTTATTATTGACATTTTCATCCTGTTGGTTGGTTTATGGAGCGCTACCGGTCACCTTTTTCTGTGCGACCACCTATTCCTTGGATAAATTAGCTAATTTTGCCAAATTTGTCATTGTGCATAAAGGTTGAGAATTCCCAGTCTAGCCAAAGAGTCATGCTTTTCATTGAAAACCATGAAAAACATGATATTAATGAGATATGTTTATATTTTTGTCCTTTTGATGTACGCATTCCTAAATATTGGAAACGAATTAGCGGAGGTCATTACTTATTTTTTTCCGATATTTGGCTCAATTAATTTATCCTCTACCTAACTTCTTGGCCCTGAATATTCTCTGACATTTCTCCTTAACGATCGCATAATTTTCAAGAAAAAGGTAATAAAAGTGGCCATTTTTTCCAGAGGATTCCATTTATTTCTCGATTTGCCACATCTAGTTTAAAAAAAACCCCATCCCCAATTACATTATAGTCTGGTGCTGCCATCGGGTTGTAAAATAAGAAATAAAAAATTTTCAGGGAAAATGAAATGCATTGTTTTAATCTTTTTGGTGCGTTACTTTTAAACACTCCAGCCCAGAAATATCACGGGCACGAGAAATTGAAGGCGAAACCTCACCCCTGTAATTTTGACGGGAGGGAGAAGGGGTTAATACGAATGAAAAGGGTGCATGCATGGCGAAATTTAAAAAATTAATACCGATACCTTTGAATTCTTTCTGCATGTATGTGCAGTTTCAAATATTTTAAAAAAAATCAATTTGGGCTAACGTCACTGAAGCAATTCAAACAAAAGGAAGTGACACTATCAGGTGAAAGAGAAGATTAGTAGCTGCGTATAAGGAAAGCTAATGTATCTGCTTTACATTGTTTGGGAAAACATTCTTAAAAGCTGTAAAAATATCATCAAGTTAAAAGCAAAATATGGTTAATATAAAACAAAACTTTTTACATAAATACAAAATTTAAGAATTAAATTTTATCGATCCACTGGATTTACTTGCCCTCTATTTTTAGTTTATTCAGAAACTTTTTATCGTTAGAGTCCATGATAAAATTTAATGAATTTCTCAGTTCTAAATTAGACTGCCATCTTCGTTTGAAAACTTACCACTGTCAGGCTGAATTCAAACAAGACCGGAATGCTATTTTAACTACGGGTGAAATCAAACAATCTTGACAATGACCAGCGAACATCCTTTTCAGTGCCATCTTCAAGAGGACAGATATCGCCAATATCCATTGACATTTAGCTGTTTGACCGTATGTTTTCTTAATTGTTCTACATATTCTCTGCGAAATTCTCCAGTCGTCTCCTAATTTTGAAGGGTATTTCGCACATTCTCTATAACTGCTTCACCAACCACTACGCCATCATAAAAAATACCAGAAATATTTAAGGAGTTGTGAGAGCAGTACTTTGAATATCAATGCCTTCTTGTTGTTTTTGTTGTTTCTACTGTCCCCTGGTTGGAAGTTCCAGATCAGGTCCATATGGGCTTTGGGCTGAAGCTCAACATGAGCTCAACATGAAAAGTGGTGAGCGACTTCTTCTGGGCCACGCCCTCGGGAGCCTGTCTTGTTATCGATTGGGCAAGGAATAACTATTAGTGGCCATAAGGTAGAGACGGAGAAAGAGAGAAAAGTGATTGGAAGTCTCTAGGATCCATGAGCTTAAACAAAACTAGTATGACAGAAAATTTTCTGTCATACTGCTAGGAGGAAGTTTATGGATAGGATCTAAGAGGAAGTTTAGGATAGAATGTTTTTTACCGTAGCTGGGCTACGTATCGGATTTTCAAGTTTTAAATTGTTTTTTGCCGTGCAAGCACGTATTATTATTATATATATATATATATATATATATATATATATATATTTATAAGGAAAAGAGAAAAATAATTAACGAACAAGCACGGCACGAGGACGTTTTTTGTTCTCAGAAGCGGTTGGGTCATAATCGAAGTTTTCTAATAAAAGATCGTTATCAATGCTCTGAAAGAAATTAGTCGCGAGTTTTTTTAGATAATTTGGAAGAGTGAGAAGATTTAATTTATTTTGTAAGTCAATGTTTCGAAAATACCAAGATGAGTTAGCAAACTGTCTAATCGTAGTGTTTTGGCATACCGTGAGATGAATAACATTGGAAACTGCTGCATATGACCAAGCCGGTGCTGCATAAGTTAACAGGGGTCTTAAGAAGGATTCGTAGATGAGCAATTTATTTTTAGTGCTTAATTTGCTATTTCGATCTATTAGGGGATAGAGTGAACGACGAGCTCCTCGAAATTTAGTTCTACTCTGTATGATGTGGTGTTTGAACGTGAGTCTTTTATCAAGGTGAACTCCGAGATATTTTACAGTGTTTGACCAGGGGATGACAGTGTTATTAATTTTAATGTTTATGTTTCGGTAGGAAGAGATGATTTTATTAGTGAACATGGCAGCTACGCATTTATCAGTGTTGAGTTTGATTTTCCATTTGGTGAGCCAGGTGGATATGCGTGTGATGTGTTTGTTTATAGTGGCTACCGCGTATTTGAAATTTTTATTAGTTGAGTAGATGGCTATATCGTCAGCAAAAATAGCTAAGTTAGAGTTGGAATGTGTTGGAATATCGTTGATGTAAAGGTTGAACAGAAGTGTTGATAAAATTGCACCTTGTGGTACACCAATAAGCATTGGTTTTTTGTCTGAGACAGTGTTATTAATTTTAACTTGAAAAGTTCTGTTACTTAACCCTATCACTGTATCGTTTCGAAATATACCCTGTTGTAACCTGGGGTCCTCTCGGACCCCATATTGTAATTTACATATTTTATACGATTTACATCACATTAAAGTTCATTTTGCATTCCTCTAATTATCTTATAAGTAATTAACGATTATTCAGATATTTTCTTAAACAATTTTATTTATAAAACTAAGAACATAATAATTTTACATTCATATTAACAGATTCATTCTGCATTTCTAAATGTACGCTGAACATACCTCACAAATGGTCTTCTGATGTTCTGGGCAACACGGTATATGGCAATTAGTACATCGGGTCTTTACTTTTCTATCCAAAGAAGGTGGACATAGCTGGCATCGTACCTCTTTACTTTGCTCTTGAATTTCGGGTCCTGACGGAATTTCAACCCCCAAAGATTTCAATGAATAACGAACTCCAGGCTGCAGCGACTGAACGTTCTGAAGTCTTCTCTGAATGAGGTTATTGAGCAGCTCTCTCCCAAGGTCTTTCAGGAACAATCGACATCGATACCGCTTCCCAGATTCCCAGTCTGGATATTTCAAAATCCAAATTATGTACCCAGCAACAACTGCGCAGTCGAGCATGTTGAACCAGAAGACCATAGGCCAACGGCATATTTTTCGCTTGCATGAGTACAATCTGCATAAATTGTCAATGTTGTCAACTCCAGATTTTGTTGCGTTGTAATGAGTAATAATATCTGACTTATTGTCTTTCTCCTAAATGACGTTTTTGTCATGATGCATGGAAGATAGCAAAATGACTGCCTTCCCTTTCTTTGGAGTGTAGCAAACTAAAGTCAGTTATTTATCAAAACAAAAGCTAGAAGACTTCTCTTCACGCTGACGATTTGGTAGCAACTCTTTTGGGACTTCTTTTCGAATTGTTCCAACCACTCTGGTTTTCACAGCTAGTAGGTCCTCTGGTTACTGAGCGCTGGTGAAGTAATTGTCCATGGTAACGTTGCGTCCTTTGTTCTTCCAAGGGTCATCTAATCGCCTGACAAGATCAAAAACATTGTTTGCTCCAACTGCAGTACCAGGTTTTCGTCCAACATACACTTCTCCTTTCAAAGGAAACGAAGTGGTGGAATCACAGCACCAAAATATTTGGAATCTATCCTTTCCGGGCTTGCTCGGTATGTACTGTCAAAATCTGCATCGAACACGAGTTGCCACTAATTGTTCATTGACTGTCAGATCTTTTCCGGGCTTGTAATATTTCTCCAGATTTTCGAGAAGCATTTGCCAGACATCCCGACAGGCAGCTAGTTTTATCTACCTCTAGTCTTTGTTTTCTTGTTGCATCATTGTGAAACCGACAGAAACGAAGCAAATTTTGGAAACGTCGCATAGACATTGTAGCACGAAATATCGGCCTTCCACTGTCCAAAGACCACATTTCTTCTAAACTTTCGTTTGCAGATTTCTATACACCTCCGAGTAAGAGTAATCCAATAAAAGCATAGAGTTCTATTTCATCTGTTTCAGTCCACTTATCCTCATTTGCCGGATTGGCTTGATTCCAAGTTGCAATCACTTTTTTAGCCCTTCTATTAGTCTCTCGGACAATAACATTGATCATTTCAGATGTATAAACATTTTTAGTGAATCTAATTTGTCAGATACATTCTTGACATCTCCTGCTAATCCACTATTAGCTGCCAAAGTTTGTACCGAACTACGTTTTTCTATGGTCCACTTACGTCCTGACGGCGATTCAAAAGTATGTACTTGATTCAACAGATGGGTGAATACTCGTCAGTATACTCGTCACTTTCCGATTCCCTATCGGTTTCAATATTCGAATCTTGAATATTCGCGTCACTCTCTTCAGACTCAGATAATTCACCGAAGCTATCTATATCTACATCGTTTTCACTATCACTTTCTTGTATCATGCGTAAAGCATCGTCTATCGAAACTCTTTGTCGTCACAGGCTGCAGCTTCAAATAACAGCTCTCAACTGAAAGGCGCGCAACGAGAAAAATGCAAACACACCTGTCGCATCATCTAGCGCCATCTGTCGAATTCTGGGAATAACATTGTTGTGAAACAAAAACTTTCGGTCCTTGTTATTAATACTCGTTATCAAAAACACGTCATTGTTCCTAGATATTTTTCATTCTTTTTTACTGTGTCCAATAGTTCTCAGACACCCGACATAACGCTGGGGGTCCGTACGGACCCCAGGTTACAGAAATGTGACATATATGTTTCAAATTTGTAAAAAACCAAAAACCCCTAATATTTATGCAATTCAATTTTTACCTTGTGTTACACACATGTTAAGATGAGATGTCACTGGCTTAGACCCCTCAAAGTACGATATATATTTTTTTGCAACTAGTTAAAAGTGCCAGGGGTCCGCGTGGACCCCAGGTTACAGTGATAGGGTTAAGTATGAGATTATTAATCTGGTGATGTGCGGGGGGAAGTTATAATTAATGATTTTATGAATTAGGCCGGGGTTGTACACTTTTTCGAATGCACGTTGAATATCTAGGAAAAGGGCGGCAGTAGAATTATTATTAATTTTAGCTTTGGCTAGATGTTCAGTTATTCTGTAAATTTGATGTGGGGCTGATAGGGATTTACGGAAGCCAAATTGATAAGGGACAATGATGTTATTTTCGTTATGGTGGGCATTAATTTCATTTGCAATAAAGTTTTCAGTCAATTTACTTAGGGTGTTTAGGAGACTAGTGGGCGATAACTTTCAGGGGAATCGGGTGGTTTTCCAGGTTTATGAATGGGTAGAATTAAGGAATTTTTCCAACGGGGGGGGGGGGGGAACAGTTAAATTTTAGAATATTATTAATGAGTTGGGCAATTTTGAAAATATATTTGGGTGGGAGATTTTTTAGCAAGGTATTAGTTATTGCATCATCACCAGGAGATTTTTTTATTGGGAAGTGTTTTAATTATGTTATCAACATCAGAGGGTAAGATATTAGGTGCGTAGGTATTGTGTTGTGTGCTAAGGAAAAGGTTTATGTTATTATTTACTATATTTTCAGTTGAGGGGTCAGAGATGTCGTTAGGAGTGAATTGTTTAGTGAGTGGCTGAAGTGGGCCGATCCGGTTTATATAGCACCACAAGGAGGGTCGGAGTCCGTCTCAGCTAGTTGCCACCTGAATTTTGACCGAACATCCCCAAGGGCGACATCTGGGGGGATAGTACCGTGACCTCCGAAACCCAAGCCTAAAAACTGTACGCTCCCATGGTCGTGACGTCACCAAACTGGGATCTATCTCTGATATTGTGTCAGTCGAACGTTTTCTGCAGCACGTGCTTTTGTGTAGTGAATATTTTCTGTAATAATACCATTATTTTTTAATTTACGTGCCTAGTCTTTGTGTCTTACCACCTTGCAACACTTATAAAAACGGACCAAAGTTTACAGTTTCCCGAAAGTATCCAGAACTGTAAAAAAAAAAAATGGATTATCGCCATAAAGCGAGATAGCTTTACTCCATCAATATACAGCAAGGTAAGTTAATTTTTAGATATTCTTAAGTATTTTACTACTAATATTTGTTAATATTGTTCTTCGTATCGTTCTTTCATCTAGAAGTTGTATTCTTCAATTCAAACATTTTATTATGTCAAAATAAAATCCCCTTTTGTTTCCTAAACACAAACATGTAATGTATTTTGATTTGTGTATTATTCAAAGACTTTGAATTAATGCTACTTTAAGAATTTTTGTACTGAGTTAATCCAAGTATTTATATCGTAAATAGCTATCTCATTTACTGATTATATTTTATTTCTGTTAAATATTTTGTTTGAATGGTCTTTTTCACCTCTTTTAAATAGTGTATTAGTTATTAACATAAATTGACATTTTGTATTAGTGAATTAGTTTCCAAATATTTTGTGTGCAGTTATCAAGTAATTTTTTTTCTTGTTAAGGTTTGTGAATTACACTTTAAAGAATCGGATTTTTTGACTTCTGCTAAAGCTGTTGATGAAAAGACTGGCCATATAATAGAGGTTCCTTTGAATATTAGAAGGTAAATAACATATTATACACATTTTTAAAGTATACTTTAAATCTCATTCATGTGCCATTTGTTTTAAAAGTTAGCATATGCTATTTATCATTTGTAACTATATGAATTTAGATTGTCGTTTGTGATTTTTTTATAAATGAAATTGGAATTTAACTTAAATCAGATTTAAAAAAAAAAAATTAAAATGGACTTATAAGGTGCTTATAATCTCACTTATTTTTCTTTTATAGATTACGTCCTGATGCTGTTCCTTCTCAGTTTCGAATTCTTCCAGAATATAATTCTTCAAGCAAATTGACTAGAGAAAGTTTAGAAGAAAAATAGTTGAAAATTGTTCAGGAATCAATAGCAAGAGCTCTTAAAGATAGCTGTGTATCTTAAAGACTGTACGACGAATCTAGAACTTTTGGTTCGATTAAAGAACTTGTCGAATGTGTCCAAACTCATTGATAAAAAATGTACTGTTATTGACTGCTCATTATCAGTAATGATAATTTTCGTAACTCCTCTACCTGCACCAAAAATTAAATATTCAGTGGTCATTGATACAATATTGGATATTATGGTATATAATGGGGACTTTTAACTAGGTAAGCCAAATAAATTTTATTTTTCCTTGTTGTGTTAATAATATAAATGAGTTAAATGATATTTTAGAGGCATTGTGTAAATTAGATATTAAAAATGTAGAAAAACCTACTATTTGTAGTATTATTGATACTTTACAGTCATTGGAATTTTGTGATGATATTAATAAGGATATGGTAAAATTTTTAGTTGAACAAATTTAATTTCTTTGTAGTAATAAGCATGCATTTAGATATTCAACTAAAACATTAATTTTTGCAACTTTATTATATACTATAGCTTCACATGCATATCGCTTTATAAGGAAGTTCAATACTATAAATCTTCAGCGCCAAAATACCATCCAACGTCTGTCTACTTCCTTTAATTTAAATCCTTTTAAAGAACAATTTTTTTGCATTAAATTAGGAAAAAATTTCACTCTTAGAAGATTGTGACAAACTTGTAATATTAATGTTAGATAAAATTCATTTAAAAGAATATGTTGAATACAAAGGAGGTAACATTGTAGGTATAAGTTATAATACTAATTCTTGTGCTTCAAGTGCTCATGTTTTTATGATTAAGAGTGTTCTACCAAAATTTAAAGATGCTGTGCATGCTTTACCAGTTAAAACATTGACAGGTGAAGATTTACATGTGTTTCTTAGAAAAGTAATTGTTGGTTTAGAAGAAATAGTTTTTAATGTTTTATGTGTTATTGCATATAATAAATTCAATTAATCGAAAAGCAATGTCTTTCATTCTTGAGGATGCAGTCAGCATTACAGCTAAAACTTCAAACTAAAGCTTTTGGTGAGATTGAAATTAAAGATTTTTTATTTGAAACTGATGATTTTGAAAAAACTGAATATATAAATAATTTGACATATGTGTGAAAGCATCAGATGTTACAAATGCAAAACCTTACTTTCCAGTAATTATTTATTTAGCTGGGTATTGTATGTGCTCAATTTTGAAAAGGGAAAGCTGCTTGTAATGTAAGGAATGCATTTAATGGATAAAGAATTGGTTGTAAATGTTGACTATGATTTTTTGAGAAACTTAGATAGACGTCGATTAATGTATCCTCGTAAGCACATTGTAAATGCAGTGCTGTATGATTATATTGTTATAAATAAATTATGCTTTCGTCATGAGCTAGAATTTCTAAGCAAGCAATATTATCGACATATTATAGCTACTGCAGCTACAATGTATCTATAAGAAGATAGTGATATGCTCCAATAATATGGGCTTTGTGCGAATTTTCACAGTGCTGATATTCTTTTAAAGAAAGTAATATGGGTATCCACAAATATTATGCTAAACAATTTTTCCGAGAAAAAAAATGCTGATGCAATTCTAGCTGCTCAGCTAAAAAAGAAATCTAGTAAAACATCAAAGAGAAAGCTAGAGACACGTAAACACTCTTAACTGTCTCAAATATTTGTATATCTGTCTCAGTATTGCTTCATTAATTAGAATATTGTGTATTTAAAGGATGTAGATAAATGTTTTATGTATAACTTTATTATATGATGTGATGTGTAATTGAAATTAAATAAATTGATTAAAAACTGGTTGTACTTTTTTTCATTGTAGTTGGAATGTTATTCATTTTTTCTTCATAGCCTTTCATTATTAGTAGCAAAAATACAACAAATTCGAATTAAAATACTCTCTAGTGGTGCATATAAAAATCAACCAAGAAGTTGTTTTCCCCCTGTGTGCGATGTGTTTGTCTTTAAGGTATAATCGATATTTATGATTTTATTATGCTGAGAGGAGCACTCTAGCTCAGTTTTGAATAATTTGGTTGTTTAAATTTACCTTAAATAACATTAAATTTTCAGTTTTTGCAAAGTACTAATTTGTATATTCCACTAAGCTGCTTCTCCACTTTTTTATGAATGAAACAATTCATTAAAAAGCTTGTAAGTACAACTAATTTTCTTACAGAATTATGTAAACAATGCTATATTGCACATTGCTTTCGGGAGTTGGATACGGTACGTGTAAGGACGCACGGGAAAGATCCCAGTAGCGTTACGTCACTACCTAGTTGTGAGGCCTGGGTTTCGAAGGTCACGATAGTACCCTGTCTGACATCTTAGAGGGACTTTCGGATCTACGGATTTAACGTGCCCATATCCAGCCTAGAAACGGATATCAACATTTTACTTCTATTAAGTGTCAAGATCTTTTACTCGTTAACGGACTATCTCGACCTCTTTGATTTATTAATTTGGCCCTCGCGGGCCCAAACTCTGTCCAAGTATACAAATACTATTCCCATGAAGCTGTTATAGCTTCCTGACTATTACAATATACAATTACTCCAATATACTTTACCTCAATTACTCCGGCATAAGACCCAGAAGATTGGTAAAAGTCTTTCTGGTGTCAGCTTTTATACCTTCATCTCATGATATAACACTTAGAAGTGATGCGTGTAATAGGTATATGGAGAAAGAAAGTGGATCATATGCCTATTACGATTCTTTATGCAAGGCTTAACCGACTTCAGCAACTTACTACCACATTTGCAAACACGTATGCGAAATGATATGGAATTCTGAAGTTAATAGGACTAATGATAGGCATCTTACTCATTTAATTTATTGATATACCGTTAAAAACAACATTGTTTTAGAAAATATTCCTTCAAATTAGTGTTGTGATCGTTGAAGGGAGAAATGCTAATGCTTTAAATAAAATAGAATATTTTGAATATTTATTGAATGAAGCGATGATTTTGATCCCTTGAACATCAAGAATCTATGTTATTATCCTGCAAGTAAATCTGAATGCACAGCATTTTTAAATAGGATAGATATATAGGCTAAGTAAAATAGGCGGGAGTTTGTGTGAAAGCGATATCCTATTTAGACTTCTTGTCCAATTGCTATCCTACGTCATACCAAGACGTCATTCCAAATTTTCTTTTTAATGGAACATGCTTTTAGAGAAATGTTTTGAATTTTATTAGAACAGCATCATCTGAAATTTACGTATCTAACGGTGTAATTTACGACACCTGCTTAAGGACACTTAAGCTGATATTGATATAATAATCACAAAATTAGTTCCCAAATACCTTTAAATATTAAAATATTAAGTTGTTGACTTTACTATTGAAATTATTCTGACTGCTCTTGTAACTTTTAACTTCGATTACACTGTCTGTGTTTTCAATTAGTTTGGAAATGTTATAATTATTTCAGTTTTTTTAAATCCTACTGAAAGAAACCAGAGGACATCTACCAGAAAATTTTACAATTAAATTGCATGATTGGGCTGATATTCCAAAGAGCGCTAATAAACGCCCCTCTAAACATCGCTGCAGGAATTTTTTTTTTTAAATTTCTTATCTTGAGTATTGTACTGTATATGAATACCTGTGGTGACCACTTTCGGATGTAATTAATTCATTTTTATGCTTTCTACCCACATTTTTTATTCATAGAAAATATTCATTGTTATTTACAGTCTCTAAGTGTATTATCTCGTTACTGAATGCAACTTTATTTGAAATAAAAGCTGAAAAGGAACGTGATTTTACGGCAGGATTCGCTGAAGGTAATATACTTATCATGTCTTCTGGTTTATCTAGATTATCGACCCTATAATGTTCTGGTGCACTGTCGCAACTCTCCGGTCAAAACTAAGGCAATATTTATGAGGTCGTAACGTAGATTCACCTCCTTCTGATATCAGTTCTTGGAGAATAAAAGGTAGATAGGGAAAGGATAATGAAACAGCCTGTGCTACTTACGATTATTCTAGCAGTTTGAATTGCTTGTCAATGATCTCTCGGGAACTGCAATAAATTTCAGATTTTTATTTAAGGGAAGCTATAAAATATGAGTTTCCGATACCACAATTTGCGTTCAAGTATTCAATCGTTACTATATCTAACGCTGTTATACAGTATTGGGATGTACTCATTTTATTACAAAATTATATTTTAAATTAAATTAGATCTGATCTTTATTATAATAATTTGTAAATATTAAAATAGTAATAAATTAATGAGGATAGCAGAATCATCAAACTAACTCTTTTTATTTATGATATAATCACATGCGAATCTACTGTGTAAAAATATCCACTATTTCTAAAGTTATTTACTAATAATTTAATTCCACATAAGATGTGGAGAAGAAAAAAAATAATTATATATTTAAATTCAGTTATTGTTTTCAGCCGATGATGTGCCCATATCCCCTGTGGCGCAGCTAGAATGTATAAGTACAGAGCTTAGTTTAAGGACGAGAGATAGGACTATCTAATGTCATTTAAAGTTCCAAACTAAACTATTAACTACAAATAACTTTTTTCAATTCCGAAGGAAGGGAGTTTTGTTCTTACTCCATTTCTCTGACTGTATCCCTGTATTCCGTCAAAATTCTCAATCGTTTAATGTGACTTTTCGATTGCTTGTGCATAACGCTTCTACCGGCATATACAGGGTGATTTTTTTTTAAACTGACACTACTCAGAGCCATCTGTAGCGCGATCTATCAGCCGGAATTTCACCAAAATTGATAGAAGGACTAAGGACGACATGGGAAAGAGTTTACGTGAAAAAAAAATTAGGTCCAAAAATCGCCGATAGTGGAAGGTATGGCGATGTTGTTGTCGCAGCACCCTAGAATTTGCATAAAAGGCAAGTAAAACATCAAAATGAAAATTCATGACTACGTAGTCGACAGCAGCAGCAGTATTTTGGGCTATGAAGTGCGGAAACTGTTGCGCCTTCGCTTTACAAAAGAAAGGGTCATCAGTTGCTTTTTTCCACTTGCATGGCCACCTCACTCCCCTGACCTAACCCATGTGAAATATTTCTGTGGGGTTGTTTAAATTCTAAAGTGCATCTTGGTGGAATCTCGAACATGGAGGTCCTAAAGGACAATATTTCCCGGACTTTGATGAACATGCCTGGTGACATGTTAAGCTTGGCCATTGAGGATGCAATGTTCAGGATGCAATGTGTCGTCCACCAGAACTGTGGTCACATGGAAGGAGGGAGAAGTGAATTTGCTGCATAAAGTGGTGTTGCAGTGAAATTTCTTTGCTATTCATTTGTCTGCTTACAACGTTTTCGGTATTCATCCCTTATCTTTATAGCCCGAAATACTGGAACTGCTGTAGATTACATAGTCGTGAATTTGCATGTTGATGTTTGACTTACCTTTTATGCAAATTCTCTGGTGCGCCGACAACAACAGCGCCATATCTTCCACTATCAGTGACTTTTGGAACTACTTTTTTTTTTTGAAACTCTTTCCCATGTCGTTCTTAGTCTCTTTATCAATTTTGGTGGAATTCTGACTGATAGATCGCGATACAGATGGCTCTGAGTAGTGTCAGTTTAAAAAAATCACGCAGTATATTATTTCGGCAACGGGTTAAAAAATATACTTTTAGATGTCATTATTCTAAAAGTTTCAAACCTATTCCTCTTACGATTTTATCTTAAAATCAGCGTTAAGTACTCAGCAACTCCCAGTCACTCAGCAACTCCCAGAGCTAAACTGATAATTACAAAGATATTTCAATATTGTATATCTCTCCTACATGACAGTTAGTATTTATTTCGTTTCATATGTCTTTATTCCCAGCAGCAACACTAAGTCTAACCGAATGCCTTCCTTCACTTTTATTGCGAATGTTTATCGTCACTCTTTGATCTCTCCTCCCTTCGGATTTCGGGGGATCTGAGGTTTTGCCAACATCAGTTTCAAGTTAGATTGTGTTCCACATTCTAAATTCTTTACCAATTTAGTCACCTTCCACGCACAAAAACCACTTTTAGTCTTAACAAAACTGCAAAGAATCTAGATTTTTCTATATATCTTCCTCTTGGTAAGATTTCACTGACAGATCTCTGCATACATAGAAAAAAAGGCCAACAATACGCTTAGTTTAAAATAGGGGTCTACAACCATCCGCGGACTATTGGTAGACAGTGATTGTAAATCCAAGGCCTGTTTAAGAACTTCGTTCGTAAAATTTGCACTCGTATGCCTTGGCATTGATTCCAGGTGACGGTATTACATTCCTGATTTCAACAATGCTCTTGTGTTTTGGTTACCTCGCCGGCTGCAATCGTTTTTTATTTTCTTCTCAGTATTTTAAATGAACGTTTAGCCGTGTAATGTCGGTATCATTCCATTTTTCTCGTAACGTTCTCAGGACGATATTGCACGAAGAGGAATGCTGCCGAAACTTGGAAATCAACATTCCAAGGGTCAAGGTAACTTCCAGTTGAAAAGGCCAGATAATAGCTTTTTGTCGGTCTAGGAAGAATCGTTAATTTCAGGTGACGCAGGGGCTGGACCGATCTTTTCCCGGAAATACGACATGATAAGGATAGGCAGAGAACTAGCTTCTGCTATTATCAAATAAGTTTTTTCAGAGGCTGACAAGGAATTGAAGGTGGCCATCTCGACAAAGACCAGACCCCGAATTCCCCCGGTGGCCGGAAGTGAAACCCAACCACTGCGGAGGGGAATAGAACCGGTTTGGACTGGACTCTCGGCTGAGCTGGACGGACTGACAGAGGAGACAGACGAGGAGAGGCTAGACGAGCGGTTGGTCAGCGTGAGAAGCTGATACGATTTGGTTTTAGACCACAAGAGTCGCATGCATGCCTAGCAACCCTTATGCATCGTTAATAGCTTAATGGCTACTGTACATACCTGTATATAGAATAGTTATAATAAAAGAACTCAATTTTAATTTTAATTCGTGCCTCTGTTTAACTATGTTGAGTCTCACGCATATTTTTTCATATGAAATTTTGGCTGTTGTAGCCCATGACGTGGCAGCCGATTTAGTATAGGCAAGACATATTTTATTCTCTGATATCCGGTTAATTTGGAATTTTAGCAAGTAACTTTAAACTCCGCCTTCTTTGCAGTTGGCTGATTGGTGGACGTTACCTTTCTCGATAGTTGGCAGAATGACAAATTTGATATCTCCAATAAAAAATACTGTCCTGCCTTGCCTTAAATTAAAATGGAAGTCAAACTATAAGGTTACTCTAATACTGGTAAATTACCTGAAAACTGAAAACACCGAGGAAAGAATGTTCGTGGGTTGCAAGGGTCAAGCAAAAAAGTTTCACTGAGTTTGTCTTCTCCATAATTCTCTTATGAGTGCGAGGTTCATATGGTGTTACACCAAACTTTGGAGTCCAGAGTTATATATATATTTCCGTTAACAATATTAAATGTAAAGTTGTACTTTAATCTATTATTTTTATATGTGCTATTTCTTATCTAGAGGAGCGATAATGTATTTAAAAAAATACCAAACTTTCTTTCAAATTGTAACAACTCCCGCACAATAGCGAATATTCTGTGAGTAGAATTTCCGGGAAGACCATTCAACGCGCGGTTCGAGCATATAATTGATTTAGACGGCTGGAGACAGACAGTCTTGGTGACATAAAGACCGGAAGTGCTACTAACAGCTCACAGAACAGTTCATCAGGTACAAAAAGGAAATTGTCGACTGGAGGCGCCTACTCGTCTGGGAACGTAACTGAATAAAGAAAGACGGCGTTTTCCAGACATTTCGAGAACGTTCAGCAGTGGTATATCAAATCGCCGAACGCGGATTCATTGCAGAAAGTCAGTGATTGAGAGATTAAGTTATTCATATTGACGCTGGAGCCGGAGACAAGGAGATACTGTCCGGTCTAGATAGACTTGAATGAGCGCAGCGATAACTCAAGTCTGACCTTCCTCGTCGATGCCGTGAACCCACGAATTTAATCTATATATATATATATATATATATATATATATATATATATATATATATATATATATATATATATATTGTAAATAGCCTGCATTTAGTCGAAAACTGCAATTAAGCATTAAATGCAAAATGGCTGGCAGTCTTTTATTTAAGGCAAAGTCCTTACAAAATGAGGAGGCACTTGGCTGAAGAAATTTGAGTCTGAATATATTGTGTTTTACGAAGAACTTAAAATCTAAAACAAAATTTTCTTTTCTGGCAGAAAAAAGAAACAGTCTATTTTGCAAAATGTGGTTAACACCTGTTTATGTAATTTTTAGTCCAATAAAAGGAATGTCAAGATTCTCAGAATGACAGCAATTGTGATAGGTATCAAACACATATTAATCGCAGAAAACCAATATCTTATTTATAGTAATTCTATTCAGTATATTCTGTTATTTCTTGTCGAGTGTAGTATAAAATGCGAAATTGAAATTCGCAGAGTGCGTATTTTATTTTCTCCCCTACCATCTGGATGTCCAGAAAGACAGTTGATTTATCGCCAACAACAAAATTTCGCCAAACAGGAGTCGCAGCCCTCTAGCCACGAAAAGCGTGCTCTGTGCGGACTGCAATTTCAGATTACGCATCCGGCTTACACACAGACGTGTTTAATGGCGTCATCGGTATTCTTATGGAGCACTCAAAGACCGAAGCAAAACGCGCTACCACTATGCTACCTAGTTCCCTGTTGTCATTGAAAAAAATATTTTTATGTGATTCGTTTTTTTAAATATTAAATTAGAATAATATATCCAACTTCCTTTTCAAACTCCCTAAAATTGTTACGCATAATTTTAATAAAGTTGGCTTATGCTCTCATAAAATGATACCTTTGCCGATTTTGAACCTGTGGATGATTGCAACGATTTGTTATTAGCGTTCATTCCATTGAAAAATTTTCTCCAAATACATATTAACAAAATAAATTCGAATTAATCTAGTTTGTTAAATACTATAGCCGCTTCTATTTGAACTGATGTGTTTACTTACCAATAGCGTTTCGACTGCAATAATACCCGTCAAGCTATGTGCAGACAAACGTTTTCCCCTGCCTCCTATGAATAAAAATTTATTATTTTTAGTTAGTATTATAATTTTGTCACGCTCGTATTGACACTGTATGTAATTATTAACAATATAATACTAGTATAAACTGATAAATAATAATTATAATCATCAATAAATTAATAAAAAAGTGACACACAATACACGTGTGAAGGCACTTGGACCGTTGTTCAATAAATGATTACAAAATAATTGCTGATTATTATTGATTCAATAGCGACTAAATTCAGTAACTAAATTTTAATGTCAATTTGTTAAACAGTATCATTTATAATTTAATTCAAATTAATGAGAACTGGTTATTTTTAAAATGTAATTTTTATTGGTTAAAATTTGTATCTTTTTCTCCTTAGAGAATATTCTTGTATCACCACCTGCATGTGCAAAAGGCATGCGTAACACTGAAAGATTTTTTATAACTGGATGAGTAAATAAAAGTTTAATTATGTTTGCAAAATATGTGTTACAATGTGTTTGCTTTATGAATGGAAATAAAATTTATGCAGCTCTTTGACATGTTCTCGTTTTATACACTGAAGTGCCACTGAATTAGGGATACCTACCTAGTAACGAGTTGGGCCTCCTCTGGCCTTCATAACGGCTGCCACACGACGAGGCATAGATTCAACAAGTTTCTGGAAACGTTTCACGGGAATGGCTTGCCAAATATTGGCTAAAGCTGTCCATAATTCAGTAAGGTTATTTGGTGCTGTGTGATGGCCTTTCACGCCTTGTTCCAAAACATCCCAAACATGCTCACTAGGATTTAAGTCTGGGCTTCTAGGTGGCCAATTCATGACAGAGAAGTCAGAGGAATGCTCATCCAACCAGCCAGTAGCCAACCGGGACTTGTGAGAGGTACAGTTGTCTTGCTGGAAAACTCCATTACCGTGCGGATAACAGAACAGCATAAACGGATGGAGGTGATCACCCAGCAACTCTACGTACCGAATTGCATTGAGGGAGGTTGGTACACGCACCAAAAATCCCAAACTGTGCCACGCCGGCACATATTCTCAGCCTCCCGTCGGCGTTAAGTAGTCGTAATCAAGACTCATCACTCCATGCTACTCGTTTCCAGTCCTCTACACTCCAGTCTGTGTGCTCTCTTGCCCAGGCAAGACGTGCAGCCCGATGGCGAGTATGGAGCAATGGTACTCTCGTAGGTCGACGGCTCCCGAAACCCATACGGTGAAACGAGCGTTGCAAAGTCCGTTTACTGACTGTACGACTGGCATCGTCATTAAACTGGGTGGTAATTTGAGCTAATGTTTGGCTTCGCTGGCTACGTATAATACGCTTGAGCCGTCTCTCACCACGCACTGTTAAGGCTAATTGTCCTTTGCAGTTTGCCCGATCGCTAGTTTTTTTTCCACCATCCATGTATTCTTGGTATATTCTTGACACTGTCGACCTTGAAAATCCTAGCTGTCTGACGATTTCGGAAATTGAATGGCCCATGTGTCACGCCCCTACGATTTGTCCGCGATCGAAGGCGTCTAAATGAGGCAGTTTACCCATACTGGCAATTCCAACAACTAATTCAGAACAACCACAGTACGCGCTATATATGCAGTTACCACAGCGCCCTCACTTGCGCATACATGATGCGCAGCGCTACACAATTTGCATAGGCTTTGCTATCCCTAATTCAGTGGCACTTCAGTGTATTACCTACATTCGAAATCATTTGTTCGTGATTATGCACATGTAGCACTTTCTAACAGGTGGGAATATTTTATAGCTAATTTTTCTGGGTAACTTTAAGGAAGAGCCGAAACTTTTTCTTCCATATTCCTGAAGGAAACGTATGTGCACACCTTTCAGAAGCAATCACGAAGAAAATACTCTTAAACACACGATACTATTTAAATAAAAATGGTTGCACCAGTTTGACGCTAAATTTCTCGATAATAACATCACGATCATTATCTTTAAGTTCGCATGTTGCATTAGGCCCACACAAGACCATAAATTTGTGGATCATAAAACAAATAAAGCAAAAATAAATTGTTTATTTTGAAGTTCCAATAGTAAATATCTCAGACGCCCGCATGTATATTTCTCAAGGAATATATTACAACACTGGGAAACTTGATTTAATATTGAAAAAATTACTGTGTTTCAAGTGCGCTGGTGCAAGATTTGTGGACAGATTCAAAATTCGGGTAGTTAGTTAATTGCTGTCATAAAGATTTATTATGTATACTATAATTAGATTAAATTTTCCCCAAGAAAGGTATTACATTATTGAAAAAAAAGTCTTTCATTAAATGCTAGTTTATTTTATTAATTATTTTATAATTTTTAATTGCAATGCATTTATTTTTATCACGCTCCTTGACAGACTTTAGTCAGCCTTCTACAGGATCAACCGGAAAGTTGATTAAGCTACGTTTCATGGGCCACGCCCTCAAATGCTCTCCATCGTTAAATTACCACTGCAGGAATGAAACAAATATCTGGTATATAGATAGATATTCTATCTATTCCTTGCTTTACCGTGTTAGAAACTTCAATTTCATGATCAATTATAATCTAAACTAAAGCAGTCAGAAAATTAGAAAAGGAAATAATTAGGAGTACAAATATGCATTGAAGATTTCAATGCTTTGCATTTTAAGTACTTGTTTATGTGTTAATTTTATATAATGTTTGCTTAGCCATACCTTAATATGTATAAAAAAGCACAGTTATATTTAGACTACGATAATAAATTTAGGCTCAGAATATTTAGACACCGATTCGTTGAGTCTATAATAATGTTTGATCGGCTGACATGTATTTTGCTGAAGACACCAAAATAATTTGTAAATATGTGGTCAAACTATGGTCTTACAAGTAACGAACGAAAATATGTCGAAATTTGAAAATATTTTCGTTTCATGAAAATTTCTATCAGGTTTTCCAATTCAGCTAACAATTGAACGCAAGTTTGAGTTCCGTAACGCTGAAAGGATTAATTTGTTTGATATAGTTTCTGCAGTTCGTCAAATGATTTATTCCAGGAATAACTTGGATATAATAAACGCAAAAAAGAGTTATTAAAAGCGTAGAGTCCTTTCAGTGCGGGAAATGGTTAGAGGCGCTTTTGTTTATCTTAATTAATATTAATATTCGCATGTCACTATTTGTTCTAATACAAACAGAAATTTTATCTCACTGTCACCGCAACGCAAGTTTCGTTGAATTATAAGCAAAATATTTTTCATGACCTAATTCGATTCGCAACTTTGTTGTTGACAATGAGTTTTTCCAGCATGGTATGACACTGTTATAGAATATTTGTTAGCAAACTGCGAATTGCAAAGTCCTTTCTATTTGTGTATAAGTGTTATTTATGACCTCAAATAATAAATGATGTTAACTTTGGAAATATATATTTTTTTGAAGTAGGCAAAGTTGTTTTAATTCAATTAGCTTGCTTGTTACAAATGATAAATATCAGACCTATGTAATTCAAATTTGCCAAACTTTTGTATAATATAACAATGAATAAAAAAAAGAATTAAAACTAATAATATCATTTTTTGCAAAATTGTTAAATTTTATTAAATGTTAGTTAAATCCAACAGCTATAAATTGGAAAGTTTATGTAACGGTGTGGTGCAATTACACAATGTGTCAATAAAAATTTTGAAATATTTAACATTGACATTGACATGGTACGTTAACGATCCACCGTATAGCAGAGCTCCATATCGTCGGTATGAATACATATTTGTGGCTATATTTCCGTTCTTGGAATTAAAGGAAAATGTGTTGACGTTGAAAGTTAAAAATAAATAAAAAATAAAAAATAAATAAATGAATGCAACGTTTGACCACTGTTTAAGGTTGCAGAATTAATAAAAGGAGACACTTTGGCTGAGGACTGAACTATATAGACATGGTACATTAACGAGGCACCAGAGAGCAGGGCTCCATATCCTCGGTATAGATAATTTTTTGTGGCTATATTTCCGTTCTCAGGATTAAAAGAAAAGTGTTGACTTGAAAGTTAAAAAAAATAATAATAAATAAATAAATAAAATAAAAAATAATACTAATAATAGTAATAAATAAATAAGTAAATAAATATAAATTTTTCAACTATTTAATGTGGCAGATAAAAAAAATACGGTGGCTTACGATTAAGCATATATCAGTTAGATAGTCTTGAGGTCGATGCATCAAAAAATGACAGGTCAGAACCAGAAGCACCGGCAATTGTAATTTAGAGTTTAGAAGAGGTTGGAGGGAAAGTTACGAATGGGGAAGGAGACCAGGGAAATAATCAAAGTGGCCTTAAGACGTCTATAGCATTCCCTTGGGTCGTAGTCGGGGAGGTTAGTTATTTCTTCGTTGTCTATTGAATATAATCTATTGTAAAAGTTAGATGCGAGATCTTTAATGTGCTGCCGAATGAGTTTGATTCTCAGATCCATGTGAATAAGTACCTTTCTAAGGTACCAGGGCGCCTTCCTAATACCGCGGAGTATGGGGCTCACCCCACGCAATATTTGTTAAGTGAATTTGCGAGTTCTGAGAAATATCGATATACATTTTGGCAAGTACGTGTGATAATACCCGTGCACTTCAACTTCTACATGTCTGTTTATCTGATAAACGTAGAGTAATCTAAATTTGCCTCCGGCACTTCCACGGGGTGGGTCCTGGGGATCTACCGAAAGGTAGATCGCTAACGCCGGAGGAGCGTGGGGGATAAGTTGACGTAAACGAAAAATAGTACAGTCCAAAGATGGAAAGTGAAGAGGCTAATATGGAAGAGATGCGACTGCTTACTGAAGAATTGGTAAGATTCAAGCACCATAGACGGAACAATGCTATCAGCACATCCAAATTGACGGTAGAAGTTAAACGTCAAAGAAATGAAGACATATAAATTATTGACTCGTTACATGAACAGCAGAAAATTATTCAATACCTTAAGGGACAGTTTAGTATACATAAAAAATCAGAAGTCAGTAGTTAAGAGACCAGTAGTGATCAAGAGACCTATTGTGATGGCTAAGGTCAAGGAGAATATGAATAAGATCGAAATTACTCCTTTGATAAAGCAGGATTCAGAAAAAAACTATAAAAGTGGTTCAAGACAGGATTGATCCCGAAAAATTGGAGATTGACATTAAAAGATGTCGGAAAATAGGTGAAGGTGGAGTTCTGATTGGGACAGAAACCGAAGAGGACTTAGATGCCTTAAGTGAGGAGTTTAAGAAAATAGATTATTTGAAATTAACGTATAATCTGAAAAAGCCCATTAAAAAGAATCCTCGTATAATCATATTTGATATTACTGAGTCTTATGAGAAGGAGGAGTTAATACGGAAAATGAGAAAGCAAATTGAAAAGCTCGAATTTTTGGACTTTGAAGTCGTGACTAAATTTAAGTCTAAAAAAGGTGAAAATTGGGCACTTTAGGGATAAGTCTGGAAGGAGCTACTTTTAGTAAAATGGAGAAACTTAAGAAAATCAAAATAGGATGGCAATGGTTCGGGTGGAAGGAAGTATATAAAACCAGTCATATGCTACAAATGATGGAAGTTTGGACATGTAACGAAGCATTGCCGAAATGCAAAAATGTGCAAGATATGCGCTGAAAAGGCGCATGAGCTAGAGCCGTGGAAGAGAGAGAGATGACTTGTGGAAACTGCAATAGGTATAGAAAGAAAACTGGGAAAATGTGCAATTTCTTCTTTTATCCGACGGATAGGAGCTGCAGCCGCTATAGGGCTGAGTTAAATAGGATTATTGAAAGGAAAGATTATGTTCCTTAGGGACATTCATAGTTGCATGGCTACCTGACTTCTTTGCTTAGCTTTGCTTAGCCTTCTTTTGTGTTTGTTTACTTGTTCTTTTCTAAACTTTTAACTTTTCTTGTCAATTTTGCTGGATTATTGCTTCTTGCCTGACTTAACTTATGTTATGTAACTAAATGTTTACAATTAGTTGTTAAAGTCATTTAAAATTAATTATATTTGCTTGTCGCTTTTTGGTTGTCTGTACTAGTTGTACAGACCTTATGTTTATTGCCATTTTCATGGTATATGTTTTAATATGATTAAGCTGTCAACTTCCTTTATTATGTTAGCCTATACAGGTGGTATAGGACGACTGTGAATTTGATTGTAAATGGATTTAATAAAGTCTGATAGTGATATAGATGGCAGGTGGTGGCTGAGCTATTGGGACAGTAATTGAGGATTAAAAGTAATCGTTATTGGCTCTTGGATGGTCTGATTCGTAAGACCGCGAGTGGACGGTATCAAATGGCATTTGGTCTAGAGGAGCGAAGTACCCGCGCCCACCGAGGGTCAGGAATCCGTCCGGGTATCCGGACCGGCGGATCTGAAGTCGAGTAGAGTTGCAGTCGTGGCGACCAGGAGTCAGTACAGAATTCGCCGTATAGGCTTTCTTAAGCTGAGGTCGGTTTTACTTCTGCCACATTAAATAGTTGTCAATTTATATTTATTTACTTATTTATTTTTTGCTATTATTAGTATTATTTATATTTATTTATTTATTTATTATTATTATTATTATTATTTTTAATTTTTAATTTTTAATTAATTTATTTATTTTTTACTTTCAAGTCAACACTTTTCTTTTAATCCTGAGAACGGAAATATAGCCGCAAAAAATTATCCATACCGAGGATATGGAGCCCTGCTCTCTGATGCCTCGTTAATGTACCATGTCAATGTCTATGTCTATGTCTATGAATACCGCGGAGTGTTTTATTTTGAATTGTCTGTAATCGCTGGAGATGGGTGTCAGCCGCTGAGCCCCATGTAATATGCCAAATGTTATGTTGGAAGCAAAATAATAAAGTAGAGAGTGTTTAAGAAAATTTGACATCACTTCAGATATAAATATCTCAGCAACCACATAGGCTAATTTAATGAAACTGAAGTGTCTTATTGTTGAGTAATTTAATATTTATTAACCAATAAATGAATGAGAAATGCAAATGCATGTGGATTCCATGAACAATTTTACAAATGCTCAATATGCGTGCCGCCTGTGACACTTGAAGTCTATTTCCTGCCAAACGCGCTGTAGCATGTTATTGGTAACTGTTACCAAAGCGACACTGACTCTCTCTTTTAGTTCTTCTACATTTGAAGGAAGCGGGGATTCATAAACCAGGTCTTTAACACACACCCAGAGAAAAAAAATAATCACAAGGTGTCAGGTCTGGGGAACATTTCAAATTAATAAATAAATAAATGAATTATTAAATAAAGAAATAAAGAAATAAAAAGATGTTATTTAAAATTATCGAAATAAAAATTGACGTGTTTCCACACATTATATTAAAATATTAGGTTATTTGAACGAGCGTTGGTAAAGTTATTAGATCGTGAAATGGTGTTAAATTTTCTGAAACACCCTGTAATTTGTCGCAAGGATAAACATAAGAGTTCAAAATAAAATTAAGTTATAAAAAGCTATATTTGATAATGAGTATAAAGAAGTAATAAAATAAAAAATTACGATTTTCAGTGATAAATATAAACATTTTTCTTTTCCAATAAATATATAGCAATTCAGGTAATGAAATATTAAGGTGTCTTATTTATCAAGCCAATTAACATTTCATATTTAAAAACCTCAGGCTATTTCGAGTATGTTTATTCTTATCTTAGATATTAATAACTTCATTTCGAGAAAGAAACAACATATACATATTTATTTGTGTACGAGATGATCTTATTAATTTTTAATCTCATCATGGGCCAGACGAAACATACAGTCTGAGGGTATTTTTTTCTGGGAGATGATTTTTCAAATGAATTCCATTTTTTTGTAGTGGATTAAACGTAGTCTTTCAACAAAATGCTTTTTCTATCTATACCAGGGGTCTCCAAACTTTTTATCCCATCGACCCCTTCATAGAATATTTGCCTTCTTATCGACCTCCAGATTAAGTATTTAACAAAAACATTAAATCATTTTTTGCATTTCTGATGTTAAGTAATAAGGAGACCTGCATAACAACCAAACGAAAGAATTTATAGTTCCCATATCTTATAAATCCAGCCAATAACATTAATGGAAAAAGGAGATATTCACCACTGTTATTATAATTTTAAGAAATAGTAACAAAATTATGGATAGATGGAAATTTGCCTATAGTTCTTAAACCGTACGTGTCATATTACGTAAAATACACAATTATCGTTGAAAATATAACATAAATTATATTGGATGAAAACACCTCTTACTGTCATTTTGTGAGTACTACTGAATACCTTAAAAATATGTTAACATACCTTTTTATTGACAACATTACCTTTTTATTAAAAGTTGATATTAGTGGGATGGATGTGTCTGAAGAGAAGCAGCAAGATTATTGATATTCGGTTGAAAATTGGTAAGTTTTCGTCGCAAATCACCCCGAATTCCCAAGTTCAATCTGTTCCTCTGTTTTGTTAACATTGAATTCGCGTTGCTAAAAACAGCTTCAACCATGTATGAAACTGGGAATGCAAGAAAGAAAGGTTCGGTTTCTGCTCTGAGCTTGGGATATTAAGTGGTAATATTGTTATAGCTCCAAAATTCACTGAGGTTTTTATTTTTAAACAATGCTTTAGCTTCGAGATCTACACATATTTCAATCAGTTCATCTTCTAAGCCAGATTCACTACCTTCATTATCTATTTTTACATCAAATGGTATAGCAAACCATTCGGAAACATGCACAGTCTCAAGTCTTCGAAACGTGCTTTAAAGTCTTCTCTTAATTTATCAAGATGTTTAATATATATCTCCAAATCATGATCGGTATTCGTTTCATTTTCTTTAAGTACTCGTAAGTTTGAAAAATATTTAAAATCGGATGGTGCCAGTGAAGATTTAAATAGCTCCGTTTTTGCTTGAAAGGCCATTATGATTGTTCGAGCTTGAAGAATTGTAACTTTTTTCGCAAATCACACAAGCTATATCTTTAACGCAAAACTCAAGCTATAACTAGGGTAGTCAGTAGTTGACCATATCCGTATTACGAATTTTTATTAGAATATTCTATTTTTTTCCTAGACAGTTTAATTGATCCTCCTAGACAGTTTAATTGATTTGGTATTAATCTACCCCCTTTCAACCCTCGTGTAATCATCGACCCCCTTTCGACCCTTGTGTATTCATCGACCTCTAGATAACTCTTATCGACCCTTGCGGTCAATATCGACCAGTTTTGGGACCCATGGGATATCCATGGGAACTTTAAACTGTCATACATATATGCATCAATAATTTTAAAATTATTGATACATACTTCTGCACAATAGTTTAATGTACAAGACAAGCTAATGTTGACATAACTTAAAAAGTATTAAACCATAGATTTATTCTAAGAATATATAACTTTGATATCTAGTATAAATCCTTATTATACTAGATAAACAATGCAATTTAATAAAATCAAAATTCAAATTCGTATAACTTTGACCAAATCAGGTTATAAATTTAGAAAATTAATATTTCTGGAAACCATACAGCTATCATAAGTATGTATCAATAATTTTAAAAATGCAAGATTACATGAAATTCTAAAATGTGTTCTGTATTTACTACAATGACAAATAATAAAAATCTATATAAGATAATGGTAAATACGAGCTTTGTAAACAAGTTCACGGTGCTATTCCGAATGTTTTGCCAACTGGGGGCGTTGCTATCGTCTATCCAAATCTGACCCACGGACCACGAAATCTGAGCGCCGCGCCGATCACAGACCTTTTCACGCGTGGACACGTCTGCGTGGGCTGGGCTCAATTTACTGTGCCTCAGTCAAACCTGTTTCACAGATTACCCCACGCCTGGGCTGTGCGTGGACTGGATTCAATTTGCGACGGGCCTAATGGTAACGTTTTGGACTTTGAACGGAGGGGACTCGGTTAGAATGATGATTAGAGACATTGTATGCCTTTGTGTCTATACCGGGTATGGGCGTATAGAATCCGTAGGCCGGAAAATTCTTCCATGTGATATGTGGGTGAGAGAAGAGTACGACCAACCCAGATGCCACCCTTGAGGGTGCTAGGTCAAAATTATGGTGGCACCTGGTTGAGTCATACTCCGACCCTTGTGTCATTAAAGATCGGAAACGCATTCCTTAGCCCCTCAGCCATCTATGAACTTGTTCTAGAATGCTCCGGCCAGGGAGGTTTGGTTTGGTTTGGTTTGGAGCGCTACGGTCAACTTTTTGCTACACGAGGGCTAATTAGACCGGGGCCTAAAGTTTAAAGCGAATTTCGAACGGCTACAAACATCCATGCCAAGAGTGGGACTCAAACCCACAGGAGCTGAACCGAATACCAACTCCCTAGCCATTCGGCCACCACCTGGCCGGCCACGGGGAATAAGTCCCAATAGCTGAACAACAAAGGCACAGATATATAGGAATAGTTAACCACTATTAATGTCTTTCATTATGGTAACTGGAATAATATCCATTTACATTAATTCCTTACATCATTTGAAGTCTCTAAAAATATTTTGCTGTTCCTTAAAGCGTAAAATATATTCTTAACTTACGGCTTGTGGTGGCCCTGTGGTACAGCGCTTTGGTATGCTGAGGGTACTCGGATCGAATCCGGCGTCCCACCACTAAAAATTCCCGTCGTCCCTATATCTGGTAATTATGTTCGTCTATATGGTGCCCCCATAATAAAATGGGCTATAAACTGCGGCGTAGTATAGGTGAATGTTTGACGACAAGTGCCTCCGCTTCAAAATATAAATAAATAAAATAAATAAAAACAAAAAAAATCTTTACTTGAGAACATAAGAAAGTAACGATCACTATTCTACAGACTATGATTTTATTCAAAAACTAACAGAACATATTTCATGAATGATTCTATTTTACTTCTACTTTAGTCTGCATTGGCTCTTTTGATTTATCCCAGTATACTTGTAACTACGTTTGATTAATTTTGTAATTTTTCTTTTTGTTTTTATTGTAAGAAAGCTTGTTGAAGGGACTGAAAATTTTCAAGATACTGTACAAATTTTAGTCGTGAGGAGAATTTACCTGCGACTGATAAATGCAAATTATTTTCAACATTTTCACAGAACATGTAGTGACTGAAAAACGCAATAACCTGTATTTACATTAGTAGCAAATGACCTGACCAAAGTTTAATCTCGTTGACCATGCCTTATATATATATATATATATATATATATATATATATACATATATATATAATTATATATATACTCTCTAATACAAACACTCATTACATTTTCGAGCTGTCCCTCAGAAAAACAGTCCACAATTTATCCGAATCAGGAAAAATTTCTAAAAATTGGAAATCCCCTCTTAACCAAACCAGCCAAGAATGAAATCGGTCCTATTATTTTCTCATTTTTTAAGTCTACTGACCGTCATACTATATATGTGGACAAATTAATACATTCATAATTCTTCCTAATGGAACAAAAATCTCTGCAACATTTATTTCCCCTGAAGATCTCGCTCTTATCCTCTGCTAAGCTCGTCTGATTCCCGACTTCCTGCATTAATCTGGAGAAAGATGAAGCTTTAATGCAAAGCGGATAAATTACTGTCTTCGGTGTACAAGAAGTATGGAGAATCTGTATTTATTTAGTTTCCACTTGGTTTTCTAGATGGCTGTAGCTGAAAATATATAAGTTGATATATTTCTAAAGCATTAATGGGTTATAAATTTGAAATAGAGATCTCTGTGCAACGAGTTTTGTGATGGATACGCAATACCTGATCACTTTTAACGAGAGACCCAATAGTAAAAGTTCATACTACCACATTATTCAACCATCTTGAAAGGTACTGAAATATGTGTGTGAATATTAATCTAAAAAGTTATGTTTTTATTTATAGTATTACTACATTCTTATTTAACCTTCATAAAGACCACCAGTCTAACGACGTAAAATGGGCTACGATCTCAGTATTTAACCTTTAAATTTCAGGACAGAAAAATGGAGGTAAAGATTCGAAAAAGATCTCATTTTAAAGGAATTTTTATGATCTGTCTCATGATATAAATTTTATAACCTCTAAATTATTATTTTAAATGAAAACTTAAAAAAAAGTTACTAAAACAGCTCAAAAATTTAATTTAAAAAAATCTACGAAGAATTTTTCAAAAATCTTTGTTAGTGCACCCCTACACTATAAGAAAAATCGCCATGCAAAATTTCAGCCCTTTAGGTCCAGCGGTTTGGTCTGTGCGTTGTATGTCAGTGAGTAAGTCAGTCAGTTACAGAACTGATTTATATATGAGGCGGTGAAAGGCAAAGTGGTGTAAGTCAATAAGTCAAGTGGTGTAAGTCAAAAGAGTTTTAATGCAAAAACTACCAAATTTTCACTAGAAATTGAACAAATTATAATTCATAATAATCATTGTAATATCGCAAATAAAAAAAAAATTGAAAATGTGACTTACACCACTTTGCCTTTCAACGCCTCATATATAGACTAGCTGAAAACCCGCGCTTCGCTACGGAGTACATTGAAATTAAATACAACGGTCAATGTATGCAATTAATTCCAAAAAAAAATATATATATATATTTATAATAAATACGACGATCAATGTATACAATTGATGTAAAAAAAACATATTTATAAAAAAATCGTAAGGGATATTTTTATAGACAAAATACAATCCAATCGTCTGCCGCATTAGCAAGAAAAAAATATTTTTTTGTCTATTTTTTTTTACACGTGACGATAAATTTATTTAAAGTACCAGAAAAAGAAATCACGTGATCAGCATTTAATAAATTAAATTCTAAAAATTAATCTTTAAAAGTTCACCAAAAATCAGGAAATGGAGGTAAAAATTCGAAAAAAAATTCATTTTGAAGGAATTTTTATGATCTTTCTCGTGATATTAATTTTATAACCCTCAATGTATTATTTTAAATGCAAACGTAAAAAAAGTTTAAAAAACAGCTTAAAAATTTAATTAAAAAAAATCTGAGAAGAATTTTTGAAAAATCTTTCTTAGTACACCCCTACACTATTAGAAGAATCGCCATACAAAATTTCAGCCCTTTAGGTCCAGCGGTTTGGTCTGTGCGTTGTATGTCAGTCAGTCAGTCAGTCAGTGAATGAATGAGTCAGTTACGGAACTGTTTTATATATATAGATTATGATTTTTTTAAGTTGAATAACGATAGATTTGATGTTTGAGTAGTATTCAAAAGAAGATGTTTGAGTAGTATTCAATACAATGAGAAAAATAAATATAATATAAGTAAAATGAGAAAATAAAATATAGTTCGAATTTTTGTTATGGATCATATCATTGCTAAAAACTATGTAAAGACAAATATGTAAAAATGCAATATTCGGATGTAAAACCAGCTTATTATCTTTTCCATCCGTTATTATTTCCTTGAACTCTCGAAGCGTTTTAATGAAGGATTACGTTCCTCAATAACGGTCCTTCGGAGAGAAAATTTGTCCTGCGTCGCGAGTTATAATTTTGGCAGCGTGCCAAACTCAGTAGCAGTAAACAGTTAAACAGAAAAGTACCAAAATGTGTAAGAAAAACAAAATAAAGGAGGTAAGCAAACGATAAGTAATCCTACGTTAATAACCCGAGGAAGTTTCGTTAGAGGAGACTACCTGAATTTTTTTTTGGTTTGTCTCACTATGAATTCTCTTTCCTATGTTTCTTTTTATTTTTGATCGCTGAAGTTTTTAATTACATTGCTAAATTATTATACAATGGAAGGCTCGGCCAGTAGATTGTACTTTCAACAATACCTCCTATAGGTCCTAAAACTCAATTATAGCTATGCCTTTTAGCGCATTTTAAGTTCATATATCATTAAAAAAATCCTGAGGGGGAACATCCTGACAGTGGGTAAATCAGAATTGGTGTAATTAAATGATAATCTGAAAAGTAAGAAAGTAACGTGTAGATAGCACTGGTTTCACCTTGCTCTGGCTAAGTAAAAATCTTCCCCAGACACTGCTACGGCAGAGAAAAAATATTTCGAACTTTCTAGCTTGCTGCAAATTGAGAACACTATTAATTTGCAGCTGGCATTCCGCGTCAGTAATAGGTAATCATAATTATTGCATAAGCTAAAGTTAAGTTGGGGGTTGACGGCACGTGTCCCCCCCAACTTAACTTGAAATAAATTAAAACGTTAATAGTAGTTCAGTTAAAATCGGAAAATTGTAGAACACTTTTAAGAAAGTTGGCTTTTTCCCGCTTTTTCAAACTGTGAAACTGAGGATTCCGATTATGTCTTTAGCCTTAACATAGTTTTTAACAATGATATGATCCATAACAAAAATTCGATGCTATATTTTTTTCTTATTTTACTTATATTTATTTTTCTCATTGTACAGAAGGTCGTTCGTACTTTATGGAAACGATTTTGTAATTTACTTTTGTCGTCTGAATTTTGAGATAAAAATTTAGCAACTTCGGAATAATCGTCTGCAAATGTTTTGTTTTGATTAGAATGTAAAATAAAAGATTTATTTTGAAAATGGCTCCTGAAGGTGATAGATGGCTCGAAGGTTACGTAACTGCGCTTTCCGAGGCGAAATATTCGTATCAACAAATAATAAAGCTGTCTAAAAATCACGGTTATGGCATTTCAAAAAAAGGTATTTATAATAAATTAAATTTGTAAAGAAAAAAACGTCTAACTGAATGTAAAAGTGAAAACATGACCGCTAAATCTCACCCTAAGACTGTTCGAACGCAGGTAAATGTCAAGAAAGTGAAGTCTGATCCTAAAAGAAAATCCGCCGACTCAAAGATCCATTGCATCGAATCTACGAATGTCTTCTGGCCCTCTAAGTAAAATCATTCATAAAGATTTGAAGTTAAAAAAGATGTTTAAACCTAAAGTTCATCTGCTTTTGCCAAAGCATATTGCTGAAAGAAAAGCAAACTGTAGAAAATTGTATGAAAAACACATAGCTGCTGAAAAATGGAAATTTGTGGTAACACTCGATAAGGCATGGGTGTATTTTAGTGGCTATAATAAAAAAAGACCAATTTTCTATTGCTCAACTGACGGGAATGACCGTACGAAATGGCTTCGTCAGTGTAGAGAAAAGTTCCCAAATGGATTCATGATACTTGCAGGATTTTGTTACAACGGCAAATTAAAAATAAAAAAAGTCTCAAGTAAATCCAAATTCACTCTACTATCAGCAGAATATTTTAAAACCAATTTTTGAAGAAGAAATTCCAACCTTATATGGAACGGACATTGATAAAGTTGAGCTTCATATGGACAAAGCCTCTAGTCATATGTCTAAATCAACTGCCGCTTATTCGGCAAAGAAAGAATCAGAAACAGGAATAAAGTGTATCCCATTTGAAGAAATACCTGTACAATCACCTGACGCTTCTCCAATGGACTTTTGCGCTCTCTGTTTATTAAAACGAGCCTTCCGAAAACGGAATCCAAGAACACTGAACGGACTTTGGAAAACGGTCCAAGAGGAATGGGGTAAATTTGACATGACACTACTAAGACAAAGTTTACTTTCGTGGGAAATTCGAGCTAGAGCTATTGTCCAGAACCATGGTTATCAGATAGAAGCGAATCGCAGCAAAAACACGGTATTTAAAGCTAAAATTTAAGTATCAAAATCGTTTCCACAGAGTGCGAACGAGCTTCTGTATAACTTTTGAATACTACTAAAACATCAATTCTATTGTTGTACAATTTAAAAAAAATCATAATATTTCATATTTTAAGGACCGTCCGGCAGTCAATGCGCTGAGCAGGGCCCTAACTGATTTCAATTCATGCCCCACCCAAAAAAAAAATTAAAAGCACGCTACGCCTATGTATCCCATCGTCATATTTGCTACATGCTTTCACCGTCAAATTACTCTGCGATAGAGGGCGTGGCCCAGGCAACGGAGTTTCTTCCAATCTTTCCTATTGGTCAGAACTAGATCAGTAAATCTAAACTGGTTCAAATTACTGGCTTTTAACTTTTAATATATATATTTATTGTGAAATTCAAAATATATATTTTTTATTTATTTTTATCTGTACTAAGAGTGTAAATAAAAATGTAAAAATATTGATTTTCCTTGATTGTTTTGACCCAGTTTTCTTGAAGTGGAATAATAAAAAAATAATTTCATAATTTTTTTTTATTATGAATAAAAAGTACATACGAAGTGCTACACGCATGCTTTAACATCGGTCGTCACACTATTCTATAAAAAATGTTGAAAGAAAATTCCATTTTCTCCTTGAAAAGAAAATCCAGATGTTTCGTTTAGAACTGGAATAATTACCTAATTGTAAAGATATGGACTATAGTGAACTTTCTTAGTAATTGGTGAAGTACTATAATTTTGTAGCTGTTTATTAAATGTTGAATATTTAGCTACAAAATAATAATTTTCCACAGGGTGCAAAATTAAAAGTGCACAGGGTTTAAAAAGTCTTCAGTGTATAATACTAAAATTTTATTTTAAAGATCTCCGTAAGTATTCACTACCTTAGAATAGTGATTCCCAACCGGTGTGGGGCGGCATTTTAACGTGCCGTGAGATCGGCCAGGGGTGCCCCGAGTTTTTTTTTTTTTTTTTTTTTTTTTGGGGGGGGGGGGGGTTAGTAGTTATCCTTAAATAAATATTAAGTTGAATTAATTACTCTCACCTCCGACAGGTCGTAACGGTTGGGACGGTTTTTTGATTAATGACTAAACTGATATATCGAAACAAGTAACTTAATTATGTTTCATGCATTTGTTTCAAACGTTACACACTTGATTTTTTTTGCTGAAATATCGTTTCATTTCTGTCTGTATGATGTGTGTGAATCAGGTATTTTTTGGACTTTCTATGCCAGCACGTATATATTTTATACATAGAGAGCCCCTCACACCGTTATCCATGCTGTACACTTAAGACCTAGAGAAGGAAGTTGAGAAGGGTATCTAGACATTTATCACTAGAGACGTCTTACTTTTACGTTAATGCAATTATTACGTTGATCTGTATTTTCTAAAAAGTTAAGGCTTCTCTTTATAAGAAAATATTTAGACACTAGCATATTTGTATAGGTTTATTTATTGTCTCAAGACCTTACTTTAACATGTTATCATCTTACCATTACAACCGGGTGAGCCTGCAATCCCTACAGGGTGCGCCCCCAGGTAGCGGATCGGGGAATGCCTCCACTGGAAATTTTATTGGGTGGTAGAAAGGAAATAAAATTCCTTCCGGGGACCAACAGGCAGTAGTCCAACCCTTTTCGAGGCAATGGCACCCCTCTTCTACGGATAGTGCAATTCTTCTGTGTTCTTTCTTCTTCTTTTTTTCTTTTTAATCTTTTATTCTTTTTTTTTTTCTTCTGCCTTATTCCTAGACACGACAGCAACGTCATCTTATCATTTTGGATGGTCTCTAGCAAAGGAAGAGAATGAATTAAAAAAAATTCCTTCCCATTCGTTAGTGGAATATAGTAAAACTCTGTTTCTTCGAGCTAATCTGGATTGACTCTTGGATATTTGGAGACTGAAAAGATGAATGGCTGCTGCCATTTGTAATAAAATAACAAATATTTGAATTTCACTCATGTTTGTTTGCAACATTTCTTTAAGGGCTCTTTCCATACCACAATGAGCTTAAAGTAATATTAAAAAAAATCCGAAAATTTTTTGATTGATTTTAGTATTTCTGTTAACATTTACATCGTTTTGATGCAGTTTATTTGCAAAATGATGAAGTTAAACATTTCATGTTAGAATTTAAAGTTTTAATTCTTAAATTTTTTTCCCATCTAGAGGTTCCTCATTTTCTCGCCCCACTGCTTAAGGCTGCTGGGTACTAACCCTATTGGATTCGCTCACCTCAATGTTAATCTATGGAGAAAATGTGACCAAGGCTTGCTGACTTATTGCCAGATTTTTTTTGTCAAATTTGTAGTCCGTAATAGAGAAAGCATTTTTTCACCTTGGGAAAAATTTCCTTTTTAAAAAAATGAAAATAATATTTTAAAATTTAAATTATTCTTTGAAATATCTGGTATAGTGTGTTTTAAACGCTCATAAATTCCTTTAGCGGGCGAAACTTATAAAATAAATCCTATTGCAAGGTGCAGAAAAGTTCAGGCTAGCTGAAAATACCATTTTATTAGCATAAATGTAGCTATAAATAGTAGACACATTTTCTCCATAGGTTAACATTGAGGCCAGCGATTCCAATAGGGCTAGTACACAGCAGTCTTAATAGTCACCTCTGTATCTAAATTTCAGCGAGTGTAGTGGATTCCTGCTGTAAGAAAAACAGACATTATAATTTTAACTTAAGATTACAATTTTAATATTACAATTTTAACGTAAGAATTTTTTTTTTTAAAGTTCAAAGTTTTCTTACTGTATTTCTAATTTCGTAATCACCTATTTATCTAAATATCGGCGGCCGTAGTGTTTTCTTGCTATTAAAAAAATGCTACTTCGATGACATTTAGATTTATGCTCAATAAAAAGAAAATTGACGCAGCTTGATGAATAGGAACGGACAAAACGGATAATTTTGCTTACTGCATCTTGCTTGGTGCAAATTTAGAATAAATTTCCCTTACAGTTTGCGAAAACTATAGTGACAGATCCAATTTATTTTCTTCAAATGGTTGTAAAAAGAATTTATTGGAGTAATTAATCATTTATTCTTTTGTCTTTTCAGCGTAAAGAAGCTCATCCAAGAAGAGTTAATGTTCACAGCTTCATCGAGGTGAAAACAATGATTTCTCGGGCAAAAGAGTTTTTCTTCTTAAATACAACATCAGAATCAAAGAATGTATACTCGCTGTTAATTTAAGGATTTTTTTTCTTGTCGATAATTCGGCAGCCCTTTCAATTATTATTTGCTAGCATTATTTCTTCATTTAGAGATTTTTGGAATCATATTAAAATGTTAATGGAGCGATATGCATGTCTCTTTCACATGCCGGAAAAAGAGCATTCAGAATTTTCATATACCATCAGACACAAATTTTTACTGCTGTGAAAAGAATAGTTAAATATGGTACACAAAAAAATCTTAATTACATAAAAATGTGCTGACTAATGCTTAATCAACACCAACGGCGACGGAGACGAAAATCATGTATCTTCGTTGTTGCGCATGCGTATTACAAACAAATTTTCACTACCCCGGTTCGTTTTCCGTCTCTGGTATCTACGGTTTCAAGTTGGAAAAAATTCAACTTTTGTCTCTGCCGTCATGCTCGACAGCCAATCAGAATAGAAAGAGAAGATTATGCACATGCGCAAATAAATTGTCTCTTCTCCCCGTCTCCTAGCGGCGTGAAGGCTTTTATGACAGCCACAGAGACAGGTGGCAAAATGTGTCTGTCTTTCGTTGCTGTCGCCGTTGTGGAGTAAGCATAAGGTCACCGTCCAGCGGTCATTGATATCAGAAGATACAACAGGAAACGTAACCACTAATCTGCCCTTTCCAAGTTAGCTTTTACAATAATAAAGCTCTAGATTTGCGTGGTCCATTGTCTTGCAGGAACGAACCTGCCTTGTTTTGACAAGCCACAGTTTCCTCGTGATCTTGAGGATGTTAACGAGTCCTCGTCTCTTGCAAAGCCGTCTGTCTCCAACCGACCTACGTAACATATATGAGCTATTTTATCTCTTTACCTAAAATAAAATATATGTAAAGTTATGCCCAAAACCAACTGAACCAATAATGTGGTGCAAATCGACGAGTAACTACTGAGAAGTTTTTATAAGTTACAGATTAAAATTAACAGTGTAGTTCAACATCTTTCTATACCTCCTTTTGATTCCAAGTTTTTATTCCTCTACTTCAGCTAAGCATGTCTTCTGCCGACACAATTGAAGCGTTCCCGTTGAAAAGAGGGTAAGTGCCAAAATTTCTGAAGAGTATTTTTTCAGTGATACAAGGGTATTTTATAAGGCTAGTGGCATGGAAAAGGAAGTAAGTGATTAACACAGAACTAAAGCACAGTTTGAGGAACATTCTCCCCGTCAATAACTAAATTTTCGTCAACCATTTTTGGAAACATTTTTTATTCCAAAGTAAAGGCAAATAAAACGGTCAATGTATACAATTTGTTCATGGAGTATGTTCATGTATTTTCATTTATTCATTTGTTTAATGTGTTATGATCGTTGTTATGTAGATGACAACACGATACCGCTGTTTTTATGTTTTGGTAAAGTGTTCTAAGATACTTCCGGTTTTGGAAGTAGTAACGTTATTTTCTGGCTCTGTGCTGGTTGTACGAAGTTCTTTGTTATGTGTTAATAAAGTTCATATAGCCGACCCGTTTGTGCGTCTTGGCTCGACTTTAATTAATGTGGAAGAACCCGATTATGATCGAAAAGAAGAAAAATTCTATATTTTCTGCAAATATTTCTAATGTAAAACCTGATAATGTAATTGAGATATTATTTGATAATTGTTCTACCCTAACTAAGATTGTTACTGTTTTAGCTTATTGTGTTCGCTTCATCACCCATTGTAAGAGGCGAACGATCGATTCAGGTAAAGCAACTGATTCAAAATGTAAGGTTTCTCCTATTAATGCCATGGAGAGTATCCAAGCTTTAAACAAAATTATCTTGTATGTTCAAGGTGTGTATTTTTCTGAAGAATTAAAATGTATAAAAGCTAATAGAGATTTACCGACTAAGAGTAAATTAAGAAATCTTCATCCTTTCATGGATCAAGATGGTCTGTTACGGGTGGGAGGTCAGTTGAGACATTCACCTCTTCCTTTTAATGCAAAGCATCCCGTCATCTTACCTGATAAACATAGACTTAGTGATAATTTGATAAAACAATTTCATATAACTTATTTGCATGCTAATCTTACCTCGTTATTGAATATTTTATTGCAGAATTACTGGATTGTTGGTGATAGGAAACTAATAAAGAGTTATATTCATAAGCGTATTGTTTGTCATAGATATCGTTTTGCATCCAATAATCAAGTGATGGGAGATCTTCCGCGACAACGCGTCATGCCTAATAGACCATTCTCGGTCTGTGGGGTAGACTTTGCTGGGCCTATTAATATGCTGAAATTTCGGAGTCGAGGTGCTAAAAGTATAAAAGGTTATGTTGCTTTATTCATTTGCTTTAGCCCAAAGGCGATTCATCTAGAATACGTCAGTGATTTAATCTCCGAGGCTGCCTTGAAGCGGTTTAGTTGTCGCAGAGGGTCCCCCCGTCACATTCATTGTGATAATGCCACTAATTTTTGTGTTGCTAAAAAGAAAATGTCTGAATTGTATAAAATTGTGTCCGGTATCAACAGGGATGAGAACATTTGTTATTTTCTCTCACAACAAGCTATTCAGTGGCATATGATACCTCCTCCCAGCCCTCATTTTGGGGGATTGGGAGAATCGGGTATCAAATCGGTAAAGTCCCATATGAAAAGAGTAATTGGTGACCACAAGTTAACCTTCGAAGAATTTTCCACTCTGTTTTGTCAGATTGAAGCAGTTTTGAATTCAAGACCATTGTCTCCTACCAATGAAGAATTAGACAATTTAGAAGTGTTAACTCCCTCACATTTTTTAATAGGTGAAGTAATTACTTCCCCTCCTGAGCAGGTTGACTCCCATTATCTGATTTTACGATCTCGCTGGGTCCTTGTTCAAAAAATGAAAATGAACTTTTGGAAAAGGTGGCATCAAGACTATCTGAGCTCTCTTCAAAATCGTAACAAATGGCATATCACCAAATCAAATGCTGGTTGTACGAAGTTCTCTGTCATGTGTTAATAAAGTTCATATAGCCGACCCGTTTGTGCGTCTTGGCTCGACTTTAATTAATGTGGAAGAACACAATTAATGCCCAAATATATATATATATATATATATATATATATATAAATCGTAACGATAATTTTATAGACAAAATAATGTAGAAGAAAATGTTCAAATTAAATAAAGCGGTCAACGTATGCAATTAATGACAAAAAACCCCAACAAACTATATTTCTAAAAAAATCGTAAGGGATATTTTTATATACAAAATAATGTAAAAGAAAATATCCAAATTAAATCTAATAAAACATACTAAAGCATATAGTACAGTTAATAGAGAACAGTTTAAGGTAATATCTTTTACTGTATTTTAATACTTTTTTGGATAATGTCCAATCGTCTGCCGCAATAGCAAGAAAAAAAATATTTTTTTTGTCAATTTATTTCGTTGTTATGCACGTGACACAATTTAGTTTAAAGTATCACAAAAAGAAAAGAAACCACGTGATCAACATTTAATAAATTAAATTCTAAAAAATTATCTTTAAATATTCACCAAAAATCAGAAGGGTGAGATTCGAAAAAGATTTCATTTTAAAGGAATTTTTATGGTCTTTCTCGTGACATAAATTTTATAACCCTCAGATTATTATTTTAAATGCAAACTTAAAGTTACAAAAACAGTTTAAAAATTTAATTAAAAAATCTAAGAAGAATTTTTCAAAAATCTTTCTTAGTGCACCCATACACTATAAGAAGAATCGCCATGCAAAATTTCAGCGCTTTAGGTCCAGCGGTTTGGTCTGTGCGTTGTATGTAAGTCAGTCAGTCAATCAATCAGTCAGTCAGTCAGTCAGTTACGGAACTGTTTTATAAATATAGATTGATTTTCTCTACAATAACTTTGCTTACTTTGTTCCTTATTGAAAATGATTTCAAGTATTCTTCTGATATAGTTAGACTACTTAATTACATATAGTTTCATGTAAGGCCTTCTTAATAATCTTGCACAATTCTAACATTATTTTCCCCCATGTTTGGATAGAATATATCTTTTATAAGTAGATAGGGTCTTGAGACAAACAGAAATGAGACAGGATCTTCTTTCTGAGACATAAATATGCACATTCATCAACAGAATAAATATTTGAAAAACATTTCTTCCCTATGTCGTGATATAAATTAATAACACTGAGCTTCAAGTTTATTACTTGTCTTGGAATATATTCATGGATATGCAAACCACGCAATCAAATATAATGATGGGTAATAAATTTTAAAAGTAACCAAGTATTTAAACTTACCGAGTGCTTTATCAAATTGTCCTTAAGAAATTTTAAAGTTTCCCGAAAGTAATTATTCTACATATATTGTACTAACTTTTTTTTGACTATTAACGTAAAATTCTTTGATTAAGGACTGCTTCCAAAACACGTATATCTGAAATTATTATATTTGACCAAGTTAACTAAAATTATTTCCGCAAATAACTAAAACTAAAATTGTTAGAAGATTAACGAGAAGAGAATTCCCGAAAAATTCGATCAACATATAAAAATATTACGTTTTTTAATTATACGAATCCCAGGAAAGCACCTACGCGTATCCAATGATCTTTAACAATAACAATAAATTGCCTTAAATGATACTCTCAAATGTTGCCAACATAGTACAGAGATTAATAGAATATTGTAATTTTTTTTAATGTTAGAAATTTGGTCGAGAAAATGGGGATAACATGTTTATTTTAAGGGCGAGTACTCGTGTATAAGATTTTATCTGTTTCCTTTTGCGTTTGCTGCGAACAACTGCGTTTATTTTCAGTACTCCCGTCTTGAAAACAACCTGGAATATTACGCAGTACAGATGGTTTGGCAAATGAGGATGTTTCTCCTTTTTTATGAAACAAAAAAATTCATTCTTTTGAGAGGAGAGAGAGCAGTAACCTCCTTTTGGGTTAAAAATAAATGTGCTATATTCCACCTTGTTTTTTTCCCCTTCTAAATTCGATATGATTTATGCCAGTGTAAATGCAAACATATTCTTACATTTTTATATCACTATATAGGAAAATTCATTTATACTAAAGAAATATGTAATTTAAAAAAAATTATAGACTCCTAATCAAAAAAAAAATACTCATGACACCAATTATTTACCTTGCATCATAAACTAGAAAATTCAATACAGATAATCTCTATAAAGGCTGCTGTTTACTAACCCTATTGGATTAGTTCCCCTCCATGTTTACCTACGGAGAAATTGTGTCTAAGTATTGCCGACTTAGATTGAAAGATTAAAAAAAATGTACTTCGTAATAGATAAAGAAATTTTGCACCTGGGGAAATTCGGCGTTTAAAGAAAAATGCAAATAATATTTTAAAATTTAAATTATTCGGGGGAAATTTCTGGTATAGTCTGTTTTAAACGCTCATCAATTCCTTTGGTGGACGAAATTTTCAAAAAGAATCCTGTTGAAAGGTGCAGAAAAGTTCAGGCTATCTGAAAATATCGTTTTTATTGGATTATTAGCGTTTATGTGGCTATGAATAGTAGACACAATTTCTCTTTAGGTTAACATAGAGGTGAACGTATCCAATAGTACACAGCAGCCTTAAGGAAACAAATGTGGAAAGTGTAAACTGTATTTATTGTCGACCTAATCCAATAAAAATACACCACAGATGAAACAGACCACAAATGAAAGGCAAATATATACGAGGCAATGATAATAATCATACAGTATAATAAACACCATTTTCCTGTCTTTCATACCTGTGGAATTATATATATGTAAACATACCTATTTAATTCAGTACTTTTATGTCATCATTAATTCTGATTTATTCTGATTCGTAATGATAACTGCTAGAATGCAAAAAATCCCATGTAAACGCAGTTTTACTTATTAGTAGATATTCATTTATATGCATGACACATTAACTCTTTCTATCCCTTTACAACCCTCTGTCTGACACATACAACTGTATATATATAAGGATATTAAATGTGCGATGGAAGCGAATGATGTCAAGTTATTGTTTTCTTTATCTACATGTTTCATTTTATCAAATATATAAAAGATAAATCCAGGGGGTAAACAAAGTTAAAAGTACATGCATATGGAGTTGAGAACTCTAAATTTACCCACGCATAAAGTATGATGACAAGATTTTTCCAACTTACAGTTACAGTAATAGTTAACGTTACGGTTAAAAATAACTTAATTTTTACCTCGTTTCATCATGATCTCTTCTTGGACCAGTGCACTTAAGCACTCCTAATGAAATAGCACTGGTCATTTTCTGATTTTGTTGTATATGTTATGCAAAGATTTATACCAGTAAATTTATGCACCTGTATTCTTTCTTAACCCTTCGATACTCGTTTGGGCGACATATGTCACCCACCTACATTCATCTTCCCTAATGGCGGGCATCGGAAGGTTGGAAGTCTCCCCTTTTTCTTCTACCTTCAAATGAGCCTTCCTTCTTCACTTTAGTTAGCCTCTAACTCTTTTTCGATTGTATCGCGTCAAATTTCACTGGTTGACACCTGTCCCCCACGCGACCATCTACGTAACTTTTGAAGGTAAGTGAATTTTTTTTTTATTCTCCGTAATATTTAGATTTTAGATCCTTTTATTTATTTATAATTAAAAAACTAATAAGAGATAATCAATGCCAAATAGGTTCTTTACATGAAACTTTTTTTAATCATATTTTTGAATGTGATTAAAAAAGTTTGTCAGAAATGTCAGAATCAGGCAGGAAAACACTATAATACTTTTTCCAGGGCCAAATGGCATAGCAGGAAATTTTTTTTCTCCAGAAAATTATTAGATTTGTTTATTGACGAACAAGTCTATAAAATAATAGCAGAGTGCACAAATATTTGCATTGATTCTATCAAATGTAAATTTGAAAGGGATCGCGATGCCAGAAATACCAATGAGGTAGAGGCCAGGGCCTTATTTGGTCTTCTTCTTTTGATAGGCACTTATAAAAGTTCCAGGACAAATATCGATAAGTTATGGGATAACTCGAAAGGTAATGGGCTGGAAACATGCTACCTAACAATGAGCAAAAACAGGTTTACGTTTCTTCTCTGGTACCTTTGTTTTCATGATATTCGGGATAGGGCATCTCGACGAGAATTTGATAAACCATCGTAAAATTTGCATCGATAAATTTTCTCCCATAACCATCGATAAATTTGCTCCCATAAGGAATTAATTTGAAATAGTGTACCTCAAGAGGAAAAGAAGGTGCCAGAGGACGCTGTTGAGTGGCACACCCAGGATTTAATCTTGGGGGGGGGGGCGAGTTGAACGGATAAAAATATTTATAGTGCAAATACAATATTCATAATGCAATTTCTATTTCTTTGGGGGTGGGGCAGGGCCCCTCCGCCCACCCCCTGGGTGCGCCACTAACGTTGTTACGCTTGTGGACCACAGAGAGACAGAACAACGAGAAAGTGGTGCGAGAAATGCGGAAAGTGGATATGTAATGACCATTTGAGAAATGTATGTGCAGAATGTTTTAATTTTTTTTATTTTGAATGTTTGGTTGATTTGTAATAAACAATATTCATCTTTCTAAAATTTAATTGTGTTTTATTTGTATTATATACTCCTAAAAAGCTACTGAAATAATTTGGCTACAAAAAAGTTAAATACATATGGAAATAACACCGACATAAAAGTGGGTGACACTTGTCACCCACGCGACCATTTCTGTTATAGATAGACAAGCGAGTATTGGAGGGTTAATTTTGCATTGTTTAAATAAATCAATATATCTTGTCCAAAAGATACAGATTAAACGTTTTTACTGCTTGTGTTGTAGCTATAACCCAGTCTCTACTTATCTACATTTATACCCATATATATATATATATATATATATATATATATATATATATATATATACATATATATATATATATATAGGTAGTCCAATCGGTAGTACTCAGGTAATTTTCTCTGTTTTCTCCGACATTTGTCACTAGGTTAATGATTTTGAGATCGAGAACATTAGTGAAAACAGTATGCAATAACTGAGGCAAAATGTCATTCTATGAATTTTATCCCTAACAGACAACTCTTAGCAGGATATTTCTAGAGATTAACGGTGTGTTTTTAACAAGAAAGCGACCCACATTAAATATGATCGAGTCTTTGAGAAAGTTTTTTCCTCAAGGACATAGAAACGTATTCGATACAGCGCTGGGAGATGTTATATGTAGGACACACGCAAAATGATATGTTTTGGGTAAAATTTCAGCGCAAAACCTGAAATATGGGTTATGTGAAATATTTTTGTGGAAGAGTAAAAGAAAAAAAAAGTAATAAAGAATTCATAGATTCCATGGGAAATTTGTATGTTCTCAACAGTAGTTTGCAGAAAGTAACACCTTTTGAATATGATTTATTCATTATTACGATCAGTTTATTTGAGGTTTCTCGTTATAAACACGTAAAAATATTATCCATTAGAGTTAGACAAAATAAAGAAACTATGTCTGAGGCTATTAAGATCATCATTATTAAGAATTTTTCATTCCTAGAATCGTATAATATTCCTGTAAAACTTCTTTCTAAGACAAAAATAGATAAATAAGATAAATAAGATAGAAAAGATAAGTTGATAAAATGTTTATAAATATTCATGTTATATCTGAAATTGTAAGAGCGGTTTAAAGTTGTATTTATAGAGTTATTTGTAAGGCATTAAAAGTATGAATTTCTCACTGCTATGTATTTTAATTAAATTAATTTTTGTTTAATTATAATTTAATAACGTTCCTTGCTCTCGAAAAAAGATATTAATTTTGTCCGAACTGACTTTATCATATTATGCTATGAGTGTCTCCATTCTTATATACAGTAAACATTTCAAAATTTTCGTTGACAGGATAAGGTTATAAATTCGTTAAAAAGTCTTTCATAAACTAGGCATGAATGTACCATTACTTACATTGTTCAGAAGACAGTGAAGATTTCAAAATTTTCATTGATAGAATCAAGTTATGAATTAGTTAAAGAAAGTTTTTAATATCTAGTGAGGGCAAAAGGATTTTTACAATGTTATATTTTTTCAAATGGGTGAAAAACTTACGGTTATAAAATTTTAAAAGAAAGAACACGAAATTTTTTTTTATGAAGTTCATCAATATACATTTTTAAAATTGATATCATCTCTCAGACCAAACTTTAAAATCAATTTTTAAATACATTTAATTTCACATAATTTTAATTTAGTCTATAGAATTTTCCTGTGTTACTATTTACTACAGTATGCCATTTTATTTATTATTACTAGCTAAATACTCGTGCTTCGCTACGGAGTACATTCAAAATAAATACAAAGGACAATGTATGCAATTAATGCCAAAAAAAATCGTAACGGATATTTTTATAGACAAAATAATGTAGAAGAAAATATTCAAATTAAATACAATGGTCAATGTATGCAATTAATTTGTATGTTTAATATCCATAAAACATACTCATTTGAATTAAATTCTTAAAAAACTTCTCAATTAGTCTAGTGGTTCAATTTTATCTTTTACCGTATTTTAATATCTTTTTTGTCAATTTATTTCGTTGTCATGCACGTGACGCAAAATTAATTTAAAGTATCACAAAAAGAAAGGAAACGACGTGATCAGCATTTAAACAATTAAATTCTAAAAATTAATCTTTAAAAATCCGCAAAAAAAAAAAAAAATCAGAAAGTGGAGGTTAAGATTCGGAAAAGATTTCATTTTAGAAGAATTATTAAATGATCTTTCTCGTGATATAAATTTTATAACCCTTAGATTATTACTATAAATGCAAACTTTTAAGAATGTTACAAAAACAGATTAAAAATTTAATTTTTAAAAAATCTAAGAAGAAAATTTCAAAATTCTTTCTTAGTGCACCCCTACACTATAAGAAGAATCGTCATGCAAAATTTCAGCCCTTTAGGTACAGCGATTTGGTCTGTACGTTATTTGTCAGTCAGTCAGTCAGTCAGCCAGTTACGGAATTGTTTTAAATATATATAGATTACTAGCTGAAAACCCACACTTCGTTGCGAAGTGTACATTCAAATTAAGTGCAACGGTCAATGTATGCAATTAATGCCAAACAATCAATATATATATATATATATATATATATATATATATATATATATATATATATATATATTTATTTATTTATAATAAATACAACGATCAATGTATATGCAATTGATGTAAAAAAAATATTTATAAAAAAATAGTAAGGGATATTTTTATAGACAAAATAATGTAGAAGAAAATATTCAAATTAAATCTAATAAAACATACTAAAGAATATAGTACAGTTAATATAATACAGTTTGAGGAACATATCTTTTTTTTAATATTTTTTTGGATAATGTCCAATCGTCTTTCTTATTACGAAGAAATTTTAATTTTGCATATTTCGTTGCTATGCACGTGACGAAAAATTAATTTAAAGTACCAGAAAGATAATTCATGATCAGCATTTAATAAATTAAATTCTAAAAATTAATCTTTAAAAATTCGCAAAAAATCAGAAACTGGAGGTAAAGATTTGAAAAGGATTTCATTTCAAAGAAATTATTATGATCTTTCTCGTGATATAAATTTTATAACCCTGAAATTATTATTTTAAATGCAAACTTTAAAAAAAGTCACAAAAACAGCTTAAAAATTTAATTTTAAAAAATCGAAGAAATTTTTTTATAAATCTTTCTTAGTTGCATCCCTACACTATAAGAAGAATTGCCATGCAAAACTTCAGCCCTTTAGGTCCAGCGGTTTGGTCTGTGCGTTATCTGTCAGTCAGTCAGTCAGTCAGTCAGTTACGGAACTGTTTTATATATGTAGATTATGAATTTATGGGAAGTTGGCTCAGAGCAGCCTAGTGGTTATCTCCTAGCGATTGGGTACTGAGGATGTTCGGTTTGAGTCCGGACAAGCTCAACTGAATGGTCTCGTGTTTACGCCGGGTACGGTAACGTTAAATCTGTAAGCACCGGAAAGCCCCTGTGTGAGGATTGTAGGTGTAGGAGGAGGGAACGACTATCTCACATGTAAGCTCTCTCACAAGTAATCCTCTTATTTCCTTTTTTTCTCTCAGGTTTGGGAAGTGGTTTTAGTAAGAATTTTAAACTTTTGTGAAAATAGAATAGCAAATGATCATACTGTATGTAAGTAATATCAATACATAATACTTATTTCTCTTATTCACATAAATGAAAAGTAAACCGTGATGAAAACTGATTTAACAACAGGAGTAATAAATAGTCAGTTGAATAACAACATAAAATAAGGCTTGCCGTAAAATTAACTAACTGATTCATATTTGGTCTTTGATTTTGATTGTTTTCTCAGGGTAACCTCAAAAGTTTATATTACTGCATTATTTTTACAATTTTCTTGTAAGTTTACATATGCTGACATGTTTGTGTGAGTGAAATAAAATTTAGGTCGCGAAATAAAAGCAACAACAACTTGAAGTTATCTTAAGGCTGCTGTGTACTAATACTACTGGATTCACTCACCTCAATGTTAACCTATGGAGAAAATTTGCCCAAGTATTGCCTACTCGGATTTAAAGATATTTTTTAATTGTATTCCGTAATAGAGATTTAAATTTTATACCTTGGGGAAATTTTCGTTTATTTTTTTTTAAATTGCAAATAATATTTTTGTTAATTTAAATTATTGGGGGAAAATGTTATAGTGTGTTTCAAACGCTCATAAATTCCTTTGGTGAATTTATAAAATGAATCCTGTTGCAAGTTGCAGAAAAGTTCAGTCTATCTGAAGGTACCATTTTTATTGGATTATCAACATTTATGTAGCTGTCAATTAGAGATACATTTTCTCCATAGGTTCACATTGAGGTCAACGAATCCAATTGGGTTGTACACAGCAGCCTTAAGATATTTAACAAGTCCAGAATGAATATTTTGCTGTCTATCAAATCTTGCCGGTATTTGTATTTACGAATAGGGTAGTAAATAATTAAACTATTATTTCTTAACTATTCATTTTTATTTCTTCGCAATGCACAAGAAAAAATGAGTTATTTATCAAATATTTTGGACCAGAATGTGAAATAAATAAATGAACTTGATTTTAAAGTAATCATTATCCATTATATCTTACACTTAAAAGATTTATCGTAAATTTAATAATTGAGATTCCTATTTAAAGGCGCATTCACTTTTGCACTCACTTTCCAAATTCATAAAGTAAAATCTGGACCAGAATGTGATATAAATAAGTGAATTAAGTAATCCTTACCCACTATACCTTATACTTAGAAAATTTATCGTAAATTAAATAAATGAGATTCCTTTTTAAAGTCCCAGCTGTTACAATTTGCAATCACTTTTCAAATTCATGAAGTAAAACCTGGACCAGAATGTGATATAAATAAGTGAATTAAGTAATCATTACCCATTTATACCTTATACTTAGAAAATTTATCGTAAATTAAATAAATGTGATTCCTTTTTAAAGTCCCAGCTGTTACAATTTGCACTCACTTTTCAAATTCATGAAGTAAAATCTGGACCAGAATGTGATATAAATAAGTGAATTAAGTTATCATTACCCATTATACCTTATACTTAGAAAATTTATCGTAAATTAAATAACTGAGATTCCTTTTTAAAGTCCCAGCTGTTACAATTTGCACTCACTTTTCAAGTTCATGAAGTAAAATCTAATAATAAGTGAATATCCATAAAAATAATATAATACACCTATTTCATTCATTTCTTGAGATTTTTAAGAACTGCAGGATGATAATTCAAATTTATATCCTTCTTTTGTCTCACGTAAGCAAGTCTCATGTAAAGAAAGACTTAAATTTTTTCACCACTGTCAGGGAAACAAAATATTCTATTTAACAGAATACAATGGACATTTAAATACTACTTACACCGACATAATTGTTTCTGGAGCTTCCCTCATCACTGAATCTTTTAAAAAGGGGGTTTTTGTCAAGAAGTTACTGATGATTTAAATTTCACCCTTAGTGAAAATAAAATCTCTTGAAATCGTAATATAATGACTTTAACCTTATTTCATACATAATTAAACTTGCAAATATTTTGAGTAGAGGTGAAACATTTTAAATTCCAAAATAAAAGAGAATATTTAAGAAAACTTTTTGCGTGGCAAGAAGATAGATATGTTGATTATATAAATGAAAGTAGATTGTTTTACTAAAAAAAAATTGAGATAAATTAAGATAAATGATTTGCAACTTACGCTTTACTTAGAGGACAATGATAAAATCTTTTGAATTGTTATGAGTGCAATTATAGCTGTTAAATTTTTTGTAGTGATTCCGTGGTATGTTTTGAAAAGTAGGAAAATGAAGTAAAAAATCTTAAATTTCATAACATTTACTCTTTCTGTAATTAAAGTGCAATTCAGACAAATTGCGTACTATCGGAAATTTAAAATCCACGAAGAAAATCCATAAATCTAATAAAAGGAGACTCGAAAATTTTTCAGTGCAAAATACTTACAGCTTATCATCCTGTAAAAAATAAGTAAAAGGAGCATTATAACGATTACAAATACAGTGCAATCTCGATCTATCGTTTTTCAAAGGACCAACTGAACTGAACGATAAATGCGAGAAAACGACACATACGGGAACATAACAAAGAAATATGATCGTAGGGACTGAGTCGAAATAAACGACACATACGGGAAAACTATGATTCGGAGAACGATCGATCGAGATTCCACTGTATATCTGTCATGCCAGATCAACATCCCCTATATCGGATCCGATATAGGGGGTGTTGGCCTGCTGCGCTTTATGATAGTAGGGGGACTACGCCCTGGGGGTACTAGGAGAGGAACCCTCGGTGGTCAGTTGTGTGAGGTTTGCTCGAGAGAGCAGAGCAGGGCAGTGAATGGGAGTGTGATCCCAGAGACGCGCTAGCTTTTTGTTTGTGCTCAGTCAGAATCTGATCACTGATGTAGTTCAGTTAATTGCATATATTTTGCAATTTAAGTCATGTAAATAAGCTGAATATTGTGTTCGTTTGTGAGTGTAAATAAAATATTTTGAACATTCACTCGAGTGGTGCTGAACTTGCTACTAATTACTAATAACGTCGTTATTCAGAGAAAGATCGAAGTGAGGACGGAAATATCCAAAAATAATTTTATCATGACTGTAATATAAAATACTTTTAGTTGAACCTATTTTATACTTGTTGTTGTTGTTGCTGTTTCTAATGACCCCTGGCCGGACTTCATTCCAGGCAAGGTCCATATAGGCTAGTGGGCTGAGGGGTGCGGCTCCGGTTCATAATGGCTAGGGATACGTGATTTTCGTATTTACGAGATAGATATGAATAAATGTGAAATTTGCCGATATGAGCGAATAAATACGAAAATTATATTTTTACTACTTTTCTGCGAAAACTCGGTGATAAACCGCTTTTTAAGCGAAATTAGGTAATAATAGTGCTAATTTATTATCATAATTGCTTAACTAAGACCATCCACGGTATTTAAATGAGATCTCACTCTCGAAATTTGCCTATTACTTATTACTAAAGACTTAAGGAAGAGAATGTGGAGATTCCTACAATGTTTGCTTTTAACTAAGAATTCTGATACTTACCTAACCGAGTAAGTAAAATTGTGATTTTTTTTAATAAATGCAAAATTTTTGAATGTATATATATATATATATATATATATATAAACACATACAATATAATTTATTTATTTTTGCGAATAAATGCGAAATATTATATATTGTAAATTTTTTGTGAAATTTCGATATTATTTATGCGAAATTTACGTACTCCTAATAATGGCACCACAAGGCTCGGAGTTCGACTTAGCCAGGTACCACCGCAATTTCAACCGAGCTAACCCAGGGGCAGCATCTAGGGGGATCGTACCCTTCTTCCACCCTCTCAGACCTTATAAGAGAGACTTTGCAGTCTACGGATTTAACGTGCCCAAATCTGGCCTAGACACGGAATACTTAACTTATTTTATACTTAAAACTAAACAATGAGTGGCAAAACGTCAACTAATTATTTATTCAATGTAAAAATATGAAGAATCTCATAAAAAGAGCGTCCAGGAGGTGGCCGAAGGGCTAGGGCGCTGGTATTCGGTTCAGATCCTGTGGGTTCGAGTCCCATTGTTGGCATCGATGTTTGTAGCCATTCGGAATCGGCTTTAAACGTTAAGCCCCGGTCTAATTAGTCCTCGTGTGGCAAAATGCTGATCGTAGCGCTCCAAAACAAATCCAAACCAAACATAGAAACAGCGATTTTGTATTCGCAAAAGCTTAGATGAAAACATAAATTAACATTTCACAATGTTTTCATTACAATTTAAATGATCTCTCCATAGGGTTTTGACAACTAAACAGTAAAATAAAATTTTTTGAAGTAAATATCAAAAATGCTGTACCTAATTCATTTTTATGTGTAAATGACACAACGGCTCCGCCCACATAGCATAGTAGTTAGCGTTCTGAACTGCCACGTTGTGGGCTTGGGTTCAAATCCCGAATAAGGGTAGGTCGTTTCCCTGTCGTGCTCCTCATAGGGAGCAATGTTAGCTCACCTTAATTGTGCCTCTATAATAAAGTAACCAGCCAAACTTCGCAGATCTTCATGAGCCATTGTCAGAAGAAGAAGTTCCTACCGTCTGAAGACAAGTGTCTGTCGCATTGAAAGATAAATGACGCTAAAGAAGTTAAAAGACTGACAATGAATATTTAATAAATTATTTCAAATCCTAAATGGATTGGGGGCTTTTTAATCTATGAAACTTATATTACGAGCAGAAGCTAAAAGAATCGCTAAAAGAACTTTACATTCGTATTTTATCTAAGTTATCAATCACCTTTTGTTATGGCTTTGAATAGGATACAAAATAGATTTCTTTTGTGGCATATATTATTACGGTTCTTTTTTTCTTTGCTTTTAATAATGGCAGTCGAAAAAAGTACTAAATGACAGTTTCTGTCACATTCTCGAACTCTGAAGGGACTTTAATTTATTGTATAATAAATTTCGAAGGAAACAAATTTGTTTCTCCCAGAAAGAGAAAAAATATATACATAGTGCATTTTTTTGAGTTAAAGATTATTGCCAAAGCTTTCAGAAGGAGTGAAATAAATTTCAGTTTTGTATTTGTGTTATATTTATAACCTTCGATCAAGTGAACTAGCTTTCAAAACTTCCATTTTCTGTTAACATATAACAAACATATCATGCTGGACTTAAACATCATAGTCGGGTAAAATGTTTTTTCCACGTTTTCTTTTTATTAGGGAGTTTTTATCTTTACGTTTACACTGTAAATAACATTTACCGAAATCATTTCTATTTAACTAACAGTTTAACAGCAGTAAGGAGGTTTGAAGGTATAAATAACACAGTAATCTTAGAATTTTCGTCTAAATGGGCGATTCTTTTATTCTTAAATAGGCCTCCATTCTCGCATAAGTGAACCAAACAGAAGAGATGTAGATGAGGAAGATATTTAAATAATTTTCCCTGGTTAATCACCCATTATTATGAATTTAACGTCACGTATCGTTTCATGTCACGAACTACCTCTAAGGATGTAGTTATTAGACAAGACACAAATGAATTGAAATCGTTTAAAGAAACTATCAAATTTTGACAATTACATAGTTTAGCTGAAAAATTGCTTAACAATGGGCATTTTTAATTAGACATTTTTTTTATCAATCGGTTACACCTCACAAAGATTTTTGTGTGGCAGTAATGTTGGTAAATTACTTTAAATTTTAAAATTTCTCAAAACATAAGTTTTTATAGTTAGTTCGATTACCGTGTTTTATAACTTCTTGTAAAATAAGGATAATAAAGAAAAATATTGATCTAAAGACCAGCTTACACTTTTACAAATAAGTCTACACTTATTTCGAAAAGGAAGCAATTGATGCCTATAATGCTTTGAATCCATTTAGAATGGCCGTAGATGGACCGGTTACTGTCGTATTTGAACATTTCCTTAACATTTCGTTGGTTAGATTTTGTAACGTATGCTTATTTTTGGCTATAAACTGAATAAACAGTTTCTAGAAAGCATTTACGTGTTTATTAAATACTTGAAATGTGTTCTTCCACGATAAATTCTTTGAATTATAATTACGCATTAAAGAGAAATTACATGAAACTATTTAACTCTGTTATTCCCCCTTTTAAACATTGTATCATTTAAACTGTTATATCATTAAAATATGCTCATTAATAATATTATATCATACGCCAGTTTCAATTAGCATGATTTTCCATACGTACGCATATATAATATATTCAAATAGAGGAGTTATTAATAGTTACAATTTGAGAGCATTATCATGGTATGTTAATGTATATCATTATTCATTTAGTTCAACTTTTTTTATCCAGAGTTATTTCTGGAACTACAGAATTCAGCAGGGCGGTTAACATCATAAAAAGTGGTCGAATAAGTCTTAGAAAACTTTTTATTCCAGTTATGATGTAAAAAATGATGAATGTTTCGGAAAGTGTCATAGTTCATCTGAAAGAAATCACGGCGAACAAAAAGAGATTCAGTTTTCACGAAAGTCTGTTTTTTTCCTTCTTCACAAAATAATGTCATCAGTCTCATGTAGACATATACTTAATCTGACTTTGAAGACATTTACATGTCTGTCGATGATTTCTTTGACATACGTAGCACAGAAAATGACGAATGTTTTCGTGGGAGAGTACAATATTAGCTAATAGACAGGTGGCTTTCCAAATTAACTGAATTGTAGAGCATGCTATGGGTTTGTAAATTTAAAAAAAAAAAAAAAAAAAAAAAAAAAAAAAATACTTTTAGCTCTTGATGAACGAAGCAAAAAAAAAAAAAGTTAAATGATAATCAGGTAGATGATTTTATCAATTTTCAGATGAATTAAACCGTGGTATGTGCTACTGTTTAGTAAATTTCCAGAAGTGTATTCTTTTGGCGTCATCAGTTTTAACAGACATATTTTAATACAAATGAGACAAAAAATATCATTCTGATTTAGTCTATTTTTCTGATATAGTTTGTGAAGTATTTTTTCAAACAGATCTGGCAACAAATAATTTTGGCCACTTTCCCAACCTTAAATTAAGAATAACTGTTGCTTTTCCTGATACTGGAATCAAAGACACTAAATTGAGACAATATAAAGTAAACTTAAAAATACTTAATAATGCGTTTGAGAGTAGGTTTGAGAAATTAAAAAAGATAAAACCATTTTTTAAATTTCTTGTGAATATTTCTGTGATTGATGCCATCATCGATGATGTCCTGTTATTGCCCCATTTACTACTGATGTTGCTTCAATAAAGACAGAGTGTATTGAGCTGCAGGAAGATGTAGGTTTGAAGCTAGTACGCAAAAGCTCATCTCTAACTTACTTTTGGAAACAGATCTCAGAAGCAAAATATCCCAATCTCCAGAAAACTGGCTTCCGACAACTTTCTCTTTTTACAGACAACTTACTGCGGTGAATCTCTCTTCTAACATCGTGTTATCCTCAGTAACATCCACCTCATTGAGCTTCTTAGAGCAATGTAAAAAAATAAACAAATCAAATAAACAAAAAATAAAAAGCAAGCATAGACTGCTAAATCACTTTAACTAAAAACCTATCCTGCAAAGAAAACATAAAACATTTTCAATAGAGGATAGCGCAGAAGCTTCATATCCTCATAATTAAAATATACAAATATAAATAAAAATAAATAATCCAACAGAGATTGATAAATATAATAGGAATATAGACAAAAAGCAATCAGAAATCAAGCACTCAGGGAATCCACACAACAAAGGCAAGATTCTGTATAATTGCCGGAACTGAACCATGAAACAACAGAGAGGTAACCGAAAGGTCTCTTCATCAGGGAGCCTAACCAAATCAGTTACTATAACGAGGAATTTCGTTATAGTCCTTGTGTTTCAATTTTTAACGTTAAATGTTACTTAAAGAAATTAAGAATAAATTATTTGCTAAGTTTCCGAATTGTAATTGGGTTGCTTAAGCTATTAGCAGGTTTGGCTTGAAAAATTGAATTGTTTAATTTTTACTAGTTCCCCAATACTTGGGAGGTCTCGGAATCTTATCTCTAAGCCATTTTCGATGTTCTAGGAACATTCTATTTAAAATCGCCACATCTGCTCTTCTGCATGGGAAAATAGCCTATTAAAATCTTCGTTTCTCTGAAACGCTGCCCCGTGGTCAAGTAAAATTGCATTTCTTTGTATGTTCTCCTTTTCAAAAGCATCGGATATATCTATCCGGTATTTACGCTCCTTTGGGGGGTACTTTAATTGCACCGTAAATTGGTTGTCGCTATCATAACGCTAGAAGGTCTGTCTCCATTTTCAGATAACATCTTTCGGCGGGTGTTTGATTCAGCCACGTGGTAGAACCTCGCCTGTCTCTCCTCTGTCTAAACTTCATCCAATTGAATATTCGCGCATTCCTACGTCACTTTCTGCTTGACCAATGAGGTTTGTGCGCGCCGCTCCCTTCGCCTGCTTGGCGCAAGTTTTCCTTCATTTTTGGCGGTGAATCGCCCTTTCAAATCTCACCGGCTCTCTGCCCAACGCGCGCTTTGTCTGTGCCGTCCCTGTACGGCTTTCTCTTGGGTATTTCCATATGCTCGCTTCGCTTGGCGGTAATTTTAAAATTATTATAACCCTCGCTCTCCTAGTTCGCACTTTCTGTCCAGAGATGAAGAATAATATCAGTGAGCCATATTTTTCCTAAGAGAGAAGTTTCTCTTTAAATGGTATACGTGTAAGCACCCCTTTTCAGTTCTTGGCCACTGGCCTCGACTGTATTGGGGCTATTTTTATCATTTTTTTTTGGTTGTTAACTTTTGACTCAAACGGTCATCCAGCCTTGGAGCTCCTGTAAACTTCGAGCTTCCTTTTTTTACTGTACGAATGTTGTGAACTGAGATCATCACACCTTGTAAATAGTTTGTCCATTCTATTCTAGAATATGACATTGATTTTTAAAGAATAAAAAAAATTATTTAATCATTATTATTAAAAAAATGATCTAATATTTTCTGTAGCTCTTGAAAATTAAAAAATGTATGAAAATATTATATACGTCTTTCTTTTATCGAAGAACTTGCCCATCACTCGCCCATACGGTTTACGTTTCCCTTCGTGTTATGTGAACCAAAATGCTTATCTTCTTTGAAGAATTGTATGAAACTGGATTTATTTGAGAACTGAGATAAGTGCGACAGGAAAAAGGTTAAAAACGAAAACCAAGGCAGCACTGCCTAACATTACCTGAGAAAATTTTAAAAAAATTATTTGTAATGAGTCATTTTATTTTCTATTTCATTGTCACTAGTTGATTAACTTTTTTTTAAACTTGTTTTAAGAACCCGAGGTCTAGCTTCTTAATTTCTTCTTTTACCATTTTATTTTTTTTTGAATCAGGGATCGATAAACAAATCTCTCAGCTATTTTTGTCTGTTGAAATAAAGTTTAAATGAAAAGTCGTTACTTCACGTACGAAAAATTGAATGTCTGAGTATTGAAGGCAAGAAGATTCCTCGTGCTTCATTCTTTATTCCATTCTGAGATTTTGCAGCAGTAGAAACATATAGTATTGCAGAAAGTTGGTAAGAAAAAATGATGCTAAAAGAAACGCCAAAGAAATAATGCTTAAGCCAAAGTGCCTCAAAATGTGTGACTCAAAAATCTACAAAAGTCTCATACCTAAAGAATGTTATTTATACATTAAGTTCAAAAACAGAAATGTATGGCTCAGGATAAGCTCCTCGAAATTACTTTTTATGGAAGTTGTTTTTAAGATTCCCGTTGTTGAATTTTTGACTTGCCGAGTCATTAACAATAGAGCTATTTTTAAACATACTTGTGGAGTTACAAAAGCTATATGTGTAAGCAATATTTTTATTCATAATTTAATCGTTATTTCTTAATTTTATTAAATATAGCAAACCATTGTAAAATGCATCAATAAAATACATGAAAGTCAGTTTTTTAATAAAATTTTTTAAACTTGTATAGAAACTGTCTTTGAAGCCTTTTTGAATGTAAGAAATTTTATTTTTCGCCCTTATCTCTCAAAGGTTAGTTGTTTTAAAACTGCTTGAAATGGCGGAAACCAATGTTCTTATCCTCGGAAAATGGCCCGTTCACATAGGAATCCGTTGCGTTGCGTTAAGGAAAAGATGACGTTGAGACGAAAATAAACCAATCATAGGCCTCCAAACGATTAGCAATGAAATTTTTAACGCCTATGATTGGTTTATTTTCGTCTCAACGTCCTCTTTCCCTTAACGCTACGCAACGGACTCCTATGTGAACAGGCCCTTAATGTTCAGGGAAATAAACATCAGCTGTAAATAATCATCTGGCATGACGACACAAAGACAAGGTACTTTATTTCCACACAATAATACACAGAAAACAGCATCGCAATGCTATTCTAGTAAAGCTAAAAACACACAACCATCTTAATTTCGATTCCAAACTAATTCTACAGAAAAACAAAACATTACTAGAAGTTGCCATTGTATGAATACAAAACTATCAAAATTACTATTACATTGGACTGACATCTAGCGATGAAAGAATAAACTTATAAGTACTTTCAAACACTGCTGATGAATTTTTTTAACAGTAAAGGCTCTATCCAAACATTAGACGAGAAGCACTATACTTAAAAAAACACTATTAAAACTTGATAATTAACAAGATAATATCACCTTTAGATTGATAAAACTTTCATATCCAATATTTAAACATGAAACAATAAATCTATATCTATAAAAGTGGATGTATGTGTATATTAGGGTGGGTCGAAAAAAATAAATTTTTTTTTCGGAACGCTTTAGTGCGGAAAAGTTGCCTATTGTAATGAGAAGAAAATCGGCATAAAAAATTAAAATGGGTTATTATCTTCCTTTCTCGCATCGTACTTAAAGTTTATGAAAAATTGCAAAAATCACGATATTTTTGTAATTTTTTTTTCTGTTAGTTAAAACTTTTAAAATAAACATACTTTAGTTTTAGTGCTTGTTTTGGTTTAAATAACCTAAATAAATTAAATTCTGATCAATAATCTATTTTTTAACGTTCGCGAAACGTATTAGTAAAAACATAAATTTATCAATATTTCTCCATTTTCACTGTCCTACTTTTCTTTCGTTTTGCTAGAACAAAACACAGATTCTTCCTATGTGGTTGATAAGTGTAAAATAAGAAGAGACAAGAGTCGTGTTAGGGCGGATTTGAAAAGTCAATTCACACCTCCTGAGGAAATTTGGGGTCTTTTCTTTGACGGGCGAGAAGAGGATACTTTGTTCGTCGAAAAATTGAATGCCAAGCAATTTCGCAGGAATGTGAAAGATGAGCACTATTCTCTTATCCCGGAACCCGGATCAACTTATAATGGACATGTATATCCTTCCTCGAGTTCATCAAATAATATAACTCAACGCATTATTTATCGTCTGTCTGAACTATCAATAACACTAGAAAAAACTAAAAGTAGTAGGATGTGATTTTACTATAACCAGCACTGGATGGAAGAACGGTGTCATCCACCGACTAGAAAATCATGTAGGGCGCCCGCTACAGTGAACCATATGCCTTCTGCATTTTAATGAGATTTCTTTTTGCCACATTTTCCAACATATTGACGGTCAAACTGCAGGACATAATTCTTTTAGTGGGCCAACAGGGCAGCAGCTCATTTGCTGTGAAAATCTCCCTGTGGTTGCTTATGAACTCATAGATTGTTCGATTCTTGATATAGGCAGAGATTTGTTGAGTAAAGACCAACAGTTGGACATTTCAAATGCAGCAATCTTGGGGAATTGTCCAGAAGTCTTGGCAAATAGGGAACCTGGTCCTTTGTCCCATTCCAGATGGCTAATTGCGGCCAACCGAGTCCTTAGGTTGTATATAAGTTCATCAGATCCATCCGGAAACTTAAAAGAAATAATTGGCTTTGTCGCAGTGTAGGCGACAGTTTTTGAAAGTTAAACAGGTGCAAAGATGGGCACAAAGAATAGGAGAGAAGATATGTCCCAAACAGCTGATAAGTGGTGTACAGGTGCAGTTTACGATCTGCTTATGTTAGAAAGGGAGACGAGAAGTGACGAGTGAAAGGGAAACGGTCGAAAATTGATGGCAAGAAACGGCGGCCAACTGCAGTTAATGATCTGGACAGGCAGAAATAGGAAACGAAGGGGTCCGAAATTTGATGAGTTAAGACTTTACGAGCTTCAATGCGTTAGGAAATCGGTAGGGGATCGGAATAGAAGCGTGTGAATGTATGGGCGTGAGAATTCTCCAGAAGGGGGCAACGACTGACGCCCCCTTCAATTTTGAGTTGAGGAGTTATTATTATAATAAAAAGAGTTGGAGCCAATAAAGGGTATCCATATTTACCCATTGGTCAGGAGGTGGCCACCAATGGAAAGCCTAGAATGAAGTGGGAGAGTTAAGTAAAAGATAGAGATGGCCGAGAAAAATCAGAGAGAGAGAGAGATAGTGTGGAAAATCAGAGACGAAGATTAAGTTTAGAATCCGCTGAGGAGAAGTCGGAGTCAAGAAAGGCGGAAAGGGCCGCAGACGACTAAAAAGATAGAGGTGTAAGCCCTCACGTGCCAATGAATGTTATGCCTGCCGATTGAAGGATCACTTGAGCCGAAAGCCTTCCGCGGCGACCTAAACCAAATGCGCCAGCCTAATGACCCCAGGAGCGAAGTCGATCTGACAACCAGCCGATAGCTTAGCCCTAGAAGGGGTTCACCCCCCGTTTCGCCGACACTGAAATTTCCTTCCCCCTCTCGTTGTAAAATTCCCCAAAATGAGGAAAATCACCACCCCCGTTTCGCCCCAAAAATGCCTTTCTCCTTCTCGTTGACAAATGTTTATTTACAAACTACACTACTCGCCTGGAGCGAACTGCTCCAGGCGCACGAATCATGGTGCAAAATTAGAAAGGGTGAAATAAAAATTTGTGAAAACTTTTGTATAAAAAATTCAATTTGTCAGATTTTCTATGAAATATACAAAAAATAAATGAAATATTTTTTAGATAAATAAAACAAAGCTTTTAAATATATTAGTATGCATTTTACTGAAATCATAACTTTGATTTCAGAAAATATTCATTATAAATTTAACATTTTATAGACCTATAAAAATGCATGATGATTGCTAAGAATGTTTGAAATCACTACTATAGGCATTTACTATGCGTATCGTAAGTTGCGTTTTATAGCAAAAAAAGTTACATGCATCCGGGGAATCCCACGAGCGCAAGTTAACACCGGCGCTGAATCGAGGCAAATATTCGGGATTTTTTTAAAGCCAGCATAGTATTTAGAGTTTCATATTTCCTTTGTTTATTTTGTACAGTGTAAGGATTTGAAGTTGATTCTGGAATGAATGTGTAATATAATTTTTAAAACTTATTGAGTGCACTGGCGATTGTAATTTATTGTTCCGTTTAATTGACTTTGTAAAATTTATGACTATTTTACTAAATTACTTATATACAGTGTGCTTTTGGATTCATCGACGTATAATTTTAAAAGTAAATGGTTTGTTTATAAATTATTATGTTAATTGAGGTTGCAACATACAGAATAATATTTAGTTTTATAACGTAAGAAAATAAAATTGTTTTTAAAATTTCTAAAAGTAATAAATAAAAAATTATCAGCAATTAACAGATATATTTATATATATTCTGTGTATTAAATTCTGTTAATAAATACCATATATTTATATATGTATTGTAGGTAGTTAGAGATGTAAAAAAAAACTAAGTGGGGCTCAGTTTAGAAAACGAAGACTAAAAATGTAAGAAGCCGAAAAGGAAGTTTTAATGAAGGTTGCCAAAATATGAACATTTTTTAAAACGGTCGATTCAAATAATGCACTCGTTGAATTTTAATGGAAACAAATCGTAAGATCAAGGCAATAATTCTCCAGACAAAACAGATACAGATATTACGAATATTTCTTCGCCTGAAACAATTCAAACAGAAAGTGAAATTCTTCCACAACACATTGATATAGAAATAGACTCGTCTGACAAAGAAAAATTTTCGGAACAATTATTTTGATAATTGTGCAAAGTAAAATACTCGAACCTATTAATACAGTCTCGAAAATGCTGCAAGGTACTCATGAAGATATAGAGAAATCCGCTGAGATGCTTTCATCACTCCTAACCCAATTCCAGAACTTATAGAATAATTGGGAGTTTGTTAAAAAACGATACCTTTGAGTTATCAGCTGTATGGAATATTAAACTTTGTTTTCCCCAAAAAAGATGCATCTTGTGAAAAAATTCTTTGCTTAATTACAAGTAGATGAACTCATTTAAGACAATGAACGATATTTGAAAGTCGAGGTGTTTTATAAAGGAATGGATTTAATAATTAATCAATTTACTATTAGATTTGAATCCGTTCGACAGTTATGTACACTTTTTAAATGTTTATCACTTGTCTTAAATGTTTATATCTTGCCGCGTCACTTGATAAAAGTATTCTGGAAGGATCAGAATTGTTACAATCGGCATATCTTTCCGATATTTCACCTAATTTTGGACCTCAATTGCTTCGATTTAAAATGTGCTTTTATATTCAATTAAAACAAATTACTTTAATACGCGAAATTGCTGAACTACTTTTAATTCACACCACAGACTCAAGTAGCTTCTTTGACATAATTACAGCTTGCCTGATATTTTCACTTTACCGGTGACGATGACGACAGCAGAAAGAAGTTTTTCAAAGCTGAAATTAATCAAAACATTTTAGAAGTATCATGCCACAACACCGTCTTAACTCATTGACCACTATATAAATTGAAAAACAATAACTTTCCAACTTGATCTTGAGAAATTGATTGATCGATTTGCAAACGAAAAAAAGGGAAAACGACAATTTAAGTTTTTTTTTCTTTGATGTGGAAACTAAACATGTATAAGTGCATTTTGACAATACAGTTTATAAAATATGTAGTAAATATTAGTAGGTACTCCGTACTTAAAGAATAATAGTTTGTTTTATTATTTTAGTAATATTTATTAAATTGAATATCTTATTGTTGAAATGTCTTTAATTTAAATTTAAGTGTTATTCAGTAAGATTTTAAATCGAAATAAGAGGATCAGATAGAAAACAAATTTCGCCAGAACTCTTCCGAGAAACAAGGGGGCGCACTGATTGTACTTGAGCCAGGGCGTTGAATATGTAGCTACACCACTGCTATGCATATTCATAAAGAAGAAATCTAGATGTCTTAAGGGGATGGTGGACTTTCAAATTACCAAAAATCGAACGAAAATTTGAATTTTTTTGTGGGGTATTAATATTTTAAAAATATGTAAAAATTGGAATAAAATGCATTTAAAATATAAAATGAAAAGTAAAATGAAAACTTGGTGGTTTTAGAAAAGTAAATATTAAAGGTAGGTGAAAAAAATATCTTTTAAAGGGCTTTTTATCAAAATGAGTCATTTCCAGATTTGCAAGTCTTTGAAATGCTCCTTGCGTCACAATTTTGGACGAAGTCTAATATTCCTTAGTTCGTAATATACACTAAATATGCTTTGGCTTACGTATAAATATATAGTTACTTATATATTCTTGGAACTGGAACTGTCATTTCTGTGACGGCTCTTTCTTTCAGTTTCCGCTTCTCTCCGCTGGGAGAAGGTGTTGACCCAACCCTCTCCGACTTGAAATCCCTAAATATCTCAAAAGGGAAGCTTGAACGGGAAAAAAGGGGGGGAAGGAAATTTTGTGTCGGCGAAACGGGGTGGACACCCTAGAGGGAGATACTTGTCAGGAGACCAGAACTCTCCCATGCCGCACCCCTTCGTCGAGCGAGCACCCGCTACCAGGAGGTTGTAGAGTCCCGGAGCCCCGTATGCATAGATGATTGCCACCAGCCACCACCGCCCAGAGTGTAGAGTCCTTGTACCACAGATGACCGCCGCAAGCCACCTATCGTCCCTTACGATTCCCCCGAGCCATGCAAGTATCAGGTACGGGATTTTGTTTATTTGGTGATCTTGTGCCGATGCTCAGTTAGATTAGGAGGATGATAGTAGCCGCGATTAATATTGCATGTTGTCATAGATATATGTCACCGAATATTTGTGGCTTTGTATAAGAATAGTTAGAATATGAAATTGAGAAGTAAAAGTATATGAGATATATCACTTATGTATTGTATTAACATGATAAAAGAGTAATGATAGGACGTCAATAATGAATAATATGAATTGTATAAATAGTGTGTTGATAATTAATAAATTGATTTGTGATCATACACATGAGTAATCATTAATCCTTTGTGTCAAGCATTGTACTAACCACAATTTAAATAGTTCATAATTATTAAATTTAAATCACCACCACAGGCTTCATCTTGAAATCATATATGCCATAAAAAGAGCAAATATTTTATTGACGGATCAAAACATGTCTTTCAAGCAATCCAAACATCACGGTATATAATCGACGAATTACTTCAAGTTGTCGATCCAGTAATTCAACGAAATGCATTTTTTACGTACCCAGAGAATGTTCTGTTGGCAATGGTTGTTGATGAAAGAGAACATATTCGAGAGCTTGGTTACAGAAGGATCTTAAAAGCAAGACAAACCGTCCCAAAGAAGAAGACTATTAGAAATTTTGACCACCAAAGATAAACTTTCAAGCTTCCGATTACATTGAAATTATTAATTTGAATTCTTGTGTGGTGTATCCTCCCCCAATGCTGGGGAACCTAAGTGAAGATAATATTAAATCATTCATCAATTCTGACATTACGCTCATCAGAGAAATACTAAAGTTTCCCCATTACACCCAGGCTGTGGAGAGGTGCGTCAAAATTGTGAAAGAGGCCTCGAATAAAGTATGTGGACGTGAAGCTAGACATGGCTATATCCGAGCAACACTGAAGTCTAGATCGGTTATGCCTCATTTCTGAAAAAAATTAAAATTTAAATGTGTATAGATATAAAACAGAAAAAGTAAAAAACAGGGTAAGCCAAAGAATCCTACTCTATAGAAAATCTCTGCAAATAGATCTAAATATAATGTAAATACCACACCCAACAATTGGATGGTTGGTTGGGTAGGATGTGGGTGCAACTCGACGTGCAACCACCTTCACGTAGGGAGTTCTGGGTCGATTTGTTCTTGCAAATCGAGCAAAAAGTTGCACATTGAAAATTGTAAAAAAATTGTCAAATTTCTGTTTCTTCAAAGATGTTGCGAGAGCGGAAAAAATTAAATTTATGATCAGAATTTAATTTATTTAGGTCATTTAAACCATAAAAGAAGAACAAAAAACTAAAGCGTGTTAATTTTAAAAGTTTTAACTAACAGAAAAAATACAAAAATATCGCGATTTTTGCAATTTATCATAAAATTTAAGTGCGATGCCCGAACAGAGGATGTTAATCGATTTTAATTTTTTTATGCCGTTTTTCTTCTCATTACAATAGGCAACTTTTCCGCACTATAGCGTTCCGAAAAAAAAATATTTATTTTTTTCGACCCACCCTAGTGTATATGTATGTATGTATGTATGTATGTTTCAGCATCACTCTGGAACGACTGGAGCAATTTCAACTAAACTTGGTACACATATCTCTTACAATCTGGAAAGAAACACCGTGGGGTAAGACACTCCTAGCACACATGGGGGGCAGGTTGCACATGTAAAAATAATCGAAATCGACTGATATTAATGTCGAAACCATAGTTTTGGGGGTCCCCGAGATTAATAGTGACACTCTCGATGCCATTTAAGAGCAAGTTCTCATTAACCAATTTTAAAGTTAATTTTAATGTCATCATTGAAATTTTTTTATAGATATATTAATCTTAAGACAATATAATGTTTATTATACATTATATTGCCATTAATAATACATTTTAAGGTAGGATGTTTTCCATGAATCAGATTTTATTTGTTTAACCAACTGATTTATCCCAGCTCAGATAGCTCGAAATCACATTTAATCTCAAAGTATTTGCTCGTAGCTTTCGAAATTAACTAAAGACCAATAAAGGCTATTCAATATTATGTACTATTCATCAAGGAGAAATATTAAGTGTATAAATATATCACAGCAAATTTCAAATCTCTAAGGAAAGGTTTAGATAGTTTTTAAAAAAAGATGTTTCAGTGCAGATGCTAAACTTACATCAGAAAATACGTATGTTTACATCAGAAAATGCGTATGTACAGACTGGTACCTATATTACACATTCTCTGTATTCTGCATATGAGGTCGCATCCAATTGATGGTGTGTTCCAGGACTTAAGGTATTTAATCGCATACAACCCCTTACACCACGGGTACTAAAATTTCGGCCCACCAAGCTTTTATGTGCAGCCCGAAACACTCACATTCATTATAAGGCAGGAGCTTTTATAAACACTATTTTGAAAATGAGTGCCTGAAAAATACAAGACTGTACAAAATTGTGCCGCTCACCTTTCACGTTGTCTACATCAATGTATCTTCGCAAATCATCCAATTTCAAAATGACATATGCTAAGAACTTTTATAGAAATCGGCTTACTGATTCTTACGTTGATGCCGTATTAAGAGTAACATGTAGCAAGTATAAACCTGATTTGTCTAACATAGTCCAAAGTTTGTCTCAACATTAAAATAGAAATCTCAATCATTTTTAAATAAACGTTTGAATGCATTTAGGTTTTGAGTTTCATTTTTTAGACTATTGCACTATGAGATATAGTGTACTTAGTTGCGGTTCGTGTAACGTTGAAAATATATGCATATAGCTCGAGAGAAAATAAGGTTGAGTATCACTGGTTTACACCGAAAAACAAAGCATGCATACAAACACATACACTTATCTATAAAAGTACGTGTATTAGACCACACGTACTTAAGGCTGCTATGTACTAAGAAAAAAATCGTATTTCCCTTTTCCTCCTTTTGCAGACTCTTGTGGTGGGAGGAGTCCAGTTGACAGTTCGAGAATTCCACTCCCCTTAGGATTGACATTTTGAGGGATTGTAATGGCTCTCTCTCTATAGGGGGGGGGTTAAGCGCTGCTCCCAAATTTTTTATTTAAAATATATTTTGTCAACTATTTACAGGTACATAAATGCAGACAATCAAATAAAATTGATATTGTCAGATAGCCCGAAATTTTACGCAAAGCGCTACAGGATTCATTTTATAAATTTCGCCCCCCGAAGGAATTTATGAGCGTTTAAAACATACTATACCAGATTTTTGCCCGAATAATTTAAATTTTAAAATATTAATTGCATTTTTAAAAAAAAAACGAAAAATGTACACAAAAATTTCTTTCTCTATGACGGAGTACAATTTAAAAAAAAAATCTTTGAATCCAAGTCGGCAGTCTGTGGATAAATTTTCTCCATAGGTTAACATTGAGGTGAGCGAATCCAATGGGGTTAGTACATAGCAGCCTTATGAATGAGTGTTTTAGTCAAGCTTCGGAATACCTTTATTGAAAACCCTTTCAGAAAAATCTTTCATGTGGACGCATCACAAGTTATCGCCAAAAGATATTGATGCTGTACAAAACCCAATAAAAGCGAGATTTATATGTACTTAAATGCGGATATTATACTTTTTTCCATCGTAATTTTTTCATATATTTCGTATTCTGTGGTACTGCGTTATGCCTTTTTATGCTCTTGGAGTGAAATTGGGAGTAGAAATGTTCAATGGTAATTCGCTTCGAACTCGGATTGAAGATAACAAGGACTTTCAAAGTGTTATCACCAGAAATTTTTTTACCGAAGCGTGAAATAAATTTCATTAATATCGTCACCTGAATTTCTTCAATAAGTTGAATTCTCTTGATCGTTTAAGAAAGTCATGCGACACAGTCAGAAAAAGTCTGCGAATGAGGGCTCGGCCTATGGATTGCAGTTACTATCAAATTTCCTATAACTAGTTGAAGAAAATGTAAATGAGCAGTCTAAAAATGGCTTTAATAAAAACCAATTCTTTATGAACAAAAAATTTAATTTACATAATACAAGAGTGAAAGTAATTTCGCACTTTAAAATCTTTAATGAATGGATACAAAGAAACTACCCCTGAAATTTAATGAAAATGGTCCTGTTTATGATATCATTGCTAAAAAAATAAATGTTTCAAATTTTGCATGAAAAGCTTCTCAAAATAAATAATCTTTGTAGATAAAAATTTTACATTTTCTTTTACATGATATTAATGCAAAGATTTTGGTTCCCGAGAAACTGATAGAGTCTACAAAATACATATAAAGAGATGCAATTATGTTAAAGTGTCAGAACGCATTACAGATCCTAAAGAATATTTTTTTTACATTTTGCACTATCTAGTTTATTACTTTTTTAACTTACAAATTTCCCTCTTGTAATGCTATTAACTTTACTCTAATACTACAGTCACATTCTATTTGTTTGGAGATCTTTTGTAGCATTATGCGAGAAAATTGTAAGATAAAATGAAAATCTCAGAAAGTACTCTCCTTCTCAGGTTTCTTACATTTACTAAAATAGCATTCCTTTGTATTAATGATCCGTGAGCATACACATATACTGGAGAGATATTTAAATTTCGTTTTCCTAATTTAAAAACCATCCCTTTTATGTTCAAAACTACTTTATCACATTTTTTTATCCCTTTTTTGCGTTCTGCAATTTCTTGAGCAATTTTTGCATTCTTTATTGAGAGGAGGTTTATTTATTTGTTCACCCTAAATCCTGCATTATGTTACGGACTGCTACTTAATACCTTACACTATGAATCACTTTCATATATGTTAGATTTTATTATGATATTTTACAATTGTTGCTGTCACGAAATATGGAAATCACGATTGAGTATGATAATACTTGACCCTACAGTATAAGTAATAGAGGTGAATCAAATTGAACTATAAAAATAAACAAGAACTTTCACTTTAGTGGCTATGGGTCGAATGTAGGTTTTAAACCAGGGATTTTCAACCTTTTATGTCTAGGCTTCATTTTAAATGAACTTCAAACCCTACTACCTCCCCCTTCCTCCCTGGGCAGGAAAAATACTAACATTAATGTTGAAAGATCAAAATGCGTAGAGAGATCCAATATGTGAGAGTTGAGAAGGTACAAGGCTTATGCGCTAGCTATAAGTTTTATGAATGTGCTGCAATAGTGGCCCAGACAGCGAAACAAATGCCCGGATTCTAGTAGCACCGACTACGAAAGAAGTGTACGTTAACAGTTTACAAAACAACGACTCTATGAATTTCCACCACTATCTTATTGCAATCATAAAATAATAAATCAAAAGGTAAAAAAATTACGAAAACTAATCAATGTACCTAATCAATGTATTGTACCTAATCAATGAGTTTAAATTTTGTTTCCCCAAGCCTTATTGAAATACGTTCTACACATATTTTTTACTAACCCTTCCACCCCCAAACATCCTTCACGCCCCCCACCCTAGTTTGAGAACCACTGTTTTAAACAGTAATAATGAATTCTGCAGTGAACTTAGTAGTATGCGCCATCTACTGGTGCTAAATGGCCCTTTAAATGTTCTTACGAAAACTATTGTTTGCCATGACCACTATGATTTCATTAGAACCTTGGTTACACATTCATTGCTTTAACTTGTACTCATATATAGAAATACTTATATTACTTACAGGTAGAAATTACGATTGTGAATGAAGTCTCGTTAGGATAAAATATTTCTTTCTTCAATACGTTAATCATCATAATCCAAACTATAGAATAGGAGATGTCAAGAGTATAAAACATCATTCAATGAATGGAAGCCTGCCCACATGAATTTGAATTAATCAATATAAGGCATCTTCTGAAAGGGTTTCAATTTAAAATTAAATGGCATAGAAATGATTCCCCGTTAATCCATCAGACACGCAATGTTTTGGAAAATTAGTTCCATGATTTGGAAAAAATCGAGCTGAACTAAAATGAAAGGGATTCATAAGATTACAAAGGTAAAATCCTTTCCTTTTTTTAAACTAGAAAGGAAATTATCTTTCTGGCCGAATTGAGCCGGGAATTTTTTTACACAGAGAGGTTTTATTGTCTTATAGTTCTCAAAGCTCTTTGATCTCTAAAAAAACCCTTTATATCTGTATATCTTTCCCATAAGTGATCAAAAGAATCTTTTCAATTTTATTTCATACGTGCTATATTCTCAATAAAGATAGAAGACAGAAATTCTTTAAAAAAATAAGATTGTAAATAATCAAAGTTGTTAAATAACTTAGGTGCTTTATATATTTTTACTTTCATATATTTATATTTTATAATTTGATTTTTTCTCATTTGAACTATTACCTTATTGTTATTTCACTTATTTTTGAAGCAACCTCTATTATTTTTAATGCGATGAGCCTGTAATTGTAATTTGTGTGATGATTTTATCAATAACTTAAACTTTTAGCTCTCGCAATTAGGTTTTTATCAATATATTTCCCTGCTTGTGTATCTAGAGATAAGTTAGTTCCTTATACATGTTTTTACAAGAAATCAAAGTGTTACGACTACTGCCATAGGCATTAAGTAATAACTTGCTGCATTGTCCGGTTGAGTATCAGCTGCATTATGAAATCAATTAACTTACAAATAACATAAAATTGTAATAAATTTACAGCACAAAAGGGGTTTAATGTCTCAAGCTAATTACTGTAATATTTGAAATTTTATGTTTACTTAAATATGAATGCGACCATGCATGCCCAGAGTGCTTGATTTCTGTTTGTTTCTTGTCTATATTTGTATTATTTTTTATCTATCTTTGTTGGATTATTTATATGCGACCATATTTCTATATTGATATGCAAGCAATTTATTAATAAATTGCAATGAAAAAACACGTCTTTCTGTAGAGAGTTAGTATAAGTAATTTAGTCAACTATTTTCTTTTTAGTTAATCTATATAAAAGAGCCTGTCTGTTTGTTTGTTCGCTATAGAATCATAGACTGTTTCACCCACCGGGACCAAATTCGGCACAGTTAATGTTTTGGACCCTAGAAACTTAAATCAGGAAAAACGAAATTTGGAGCTCAATAAGTTTTTTTAAAATTAATTTTTTAACGATTTTTGTGCCCCTAAGCGCACCTCCTAAATGTGGATACAGCCCCTTTACGACAACCCTTAAAATTCGATACGCGGGTGAAAAGCGGTTTATTCTAATTGTACGGAATATATATTAGCATTCAATAAAAATACACTTTGCAATACTCACAAACTAGAGAGTCAAACCAGCAGTCCTGCCACGTAAACTTTGGGCCCCCTAAGCACAAGCGCCGGTTAACACCTGGAGCTGCTTACCTCGTAGCTCCCTTAACTCGCTTATCCATCAACCTTAACAACCTTTTCTTTAATCAAGCTGCTTGGTATTTATACCAAGCGCGTATGCCGAAATTAGCATATCTCAAGCAGCTTCTTTAATTTATTACTCAAAAGTTCGATTCTTGTGAATCGAATCTTATGTATACCTTACAAACTTATATTAAAAATTTGATTGTTTTTTAATGACATGAAATGTGCATAGAGCATTTTGAAAAATTCCAGCATATCTGAAAGGTTTTTGAAAGGCAGGCATTATTCTGCCAAAAAATCCTTATTTTAAATTCGAAGTGCATTTAATGTAGTAAAATATAATTCTAGTTATTCTGATTCTGTATATAGTGTTAAAAATTGAAAATTCACAAAATCCGACGTTGAAGGGTTTCTTGTCTCCTTAAAAATAATATTGATATCAGCCAAGAAATTGATATCAGCCAATGATTTTTTTTTTGTAGAAGGAGCATTTAAGAAGAAATTGATAACAAGTTATAGGCAGCTGACGTTACGGAGAGGCAAATCATACAAGCTGAAAGATTCTGCCTTTTGCCAAAAATTGCATATTCTCTTTTTTGGATGATAGACAGTTCCTTTTCAGATGGCATTCAAGACGAATCTATTTCTTGATGTATGTCTTGATATATGCTGAAACTTTATCAGAGAAAAAATGTTAAATTTGTACTTGGTAGCTGGTCGATTAAAAAAAGTTTAGTTAGACATTTTAAACAAACAAACATAAAAAACTTATTTAAGAAAAGAGTTATTTTATTTCTTTGCTTTTACGCACTTTTGGAAAATCAATTAAGGAATCAGGGTTCTTTTCCAGAGGCCAGTTTTAGCAGCACATCTACTTTGCACAGATATGCGCAGACACTCTGCATATGTTGTTTTTTTACAGTTCTGCCCAAGTCTTATATGAAATGTATGATCGAACATAGTCAAAGCAGTAACCTACAGTGTCAGCTGCAGAAGTCTGATGTACGAAGAGCTCTGAACACCTTGAATTAAAATTTAAAGATAAACAAAAGAACAAATTACATGTAAACAAAAGCAGCAGTGGGACTCGTGAAACTCTTTTTAGATAATATTATCAGGCATTAAGCCTTCTGAAAATAGCCTAAAATTACAAAGCGTAAGCTGTTGTTTTCTAGAAACTTTAGAGTAAAGGGAGATTAAAAATTTCTATAGTAATTTAGTGAATTTGGAGCAGGATGAACTGAGAAATTCAAATACAGACAACTTTAGCAAGTATCCGGTCTTTGTTTTCTAAATAACTGCTCATTTAATAGATATTATGTTGCAATTCTGATACACTGCTTGGAGGATGAGAATATCATCAGTAGGATAATGCTTTTAATGGTTTAGACCATGGGTTCCCAAAGTGGGCGATACCGCCCCCCGGGGGGCGCTGGAACGATCCAAGGGGGCGGTAGCACCTCTGGAGACATTTGGGGGCTGGTGAACGAAAATAAGGGGGCGGTGAAAGCATAAAGAAAGAAGACAAGACAATTCTAAAACATTCTGAGGACACTTGACACAGAGTGTACGGGAAGACCTAGGTAGGAAACAATCATGTATTGTGAGACTTGTTAAGTATCTAGTGACTTAGTTTCTATATTTGGTCGTATTTACAGCCCTCAGCATCTTGGGCAGTACCTCTGAATCTATTTTTTGCACGAGGAGGCCTCCCCTTTCCACGGAATTTTATCACTTGCGGTCACTGATGATTCCGCCTAACAAATCTTCTTTAAATTTTAAACTGGACCGCCTTAACTATATCCGGACCATACGGCTTTTGAGTGCCGCTAATGCAAAAATAATAATAATAATAATATAATATATATATATATATATATATATATATATATATATATATATATATATATATATATATACATCAATAAGTATTTGGACAAGCGTACAAATGACGATATCTGCGGTCCTGATATACGTCACGCCCTCCGCCGCTAAATATCGTGTAGGAAACAACATTGGCATTAGTCACATGCAAGGTACTATGGAGTGCAAAGTTATCTGATTTCGAAAAAGTTGTAATCGTCGGGTATCACAGAAATGGGCGATCCTTAAGGGACATATCTATGGACTGTTACGCCTTTAGTTAGTTAGTTAAGGGGCATATCTAGCGAGCTGAATTACCCCAAATTGACAGTGACCTATTTGATTCAGCAGTGGCAGGTGTGCGGTGATTGTCAGGATCTGCCCCAAGTCGGCAGACCCACGAAACTGGGAGAAAGAGACTGACGAGTGCTGTCGAAGAGAAATTCAGAAGAACCGCACCCAACCGATGGCTCACTTACTTCTTGAGTACCAACATGCATGCGGGATTGTTGTTTCGATGAATACCATCCGTAAGAAAGCAGACCTGCTTGGTCTTCATGGTCGTGCTGCCGCCCATAAGCCTTTGATCGCAAAGTCCAGCCGCGCTGCTCGGTTAATGTGGTGCAAAGCACGTCGTAATTGGGCCTTAGATCAGTGGAAATGGGTTCTCTGGAGCGACTAATCAAGGTTCACCCTCTACCGTTTGGATGCCAGAGTCTGGGTATGGCGTCTGCCTGGAGAACGCCTCCTGCCAGAATGCATTGTGCCTACAGTAAAGTTCGGCGAAGGTGGAATTATGGTCTGGGGGTGTTTCTTCTGGTATGGAGTGGGACCCTTGGTCCCAATTCATGGTAAGCTCAACGCCGACGCCTACTGCTCTATTTTGGATGACAGTGTGCTTCCTACGTTGTGGCAGTTTTACGGGTTGGACCCATATTACTTCCAGGTCGACAACGCCAGCTGCCATGATGCGAGGTCCACCATGGATTGGTATGGTGAAAATGGGGTTAACCGAATGGACTGGCCTGCCCAGAGCCCAGACCTGAACCCTATCGAGAACCTCTAGGACGAGTTGAATCGACGAATTGAGGGGGTGCAACAACCGTCCAAAATCGGTGAAGGAACTTACATGTGATTCTCCAAGCTGAGTGGAAGAAAATACCAGTAACCGTCTTACAACAACTTGTGGAAAGCATGCTCGGAGAGTTGAGGCTATTGCTTCTCATGGATGATGTACCAAGTATCGAATAAGAATAAATTTTGATTTTCTTTTCTATCACAGGTGTCCAAATACTTATTGGTGTATATATATATATATATATATATATATATATATATATATATATATATATATATATATTTATATGTATATGTATAGAATCGATTAAGTTGACTCGTAAATTATCATATTGTTTTCTAAGAACTCTAGCACTGAGTCAAAGAGTTTATAAAATTGATCCAAACAGGATATATATATGAGTTCCGAATTATATATTGCTGATGTACAACTCCTTTACCATAATCCTTTTCCAAAATCAAAGGAGAGACAAGAGAGAACTTAAAGTTCTTTTTCTCTGATTATTTTCTGTATGGCTCACTTATTAACTAGTCTCCAATTAAGTTTTGTGGATTTTTTAAATTTTTTTATTCTTCCTTTTGTAATTTTTTTCTTTATTTAAGTGCAGAGTTAGAAGTGGAGAATACTGACATTTCGTGCAACTGCCGAAAATTTATAGTTACGCCATTCTATTTATATTTATCAAATAATCTGTGTTAATTGTAAAATAAGTTTGCATTAATAAGGAATAATTATTTAAAGAAGGGAAAATTAAATTAAGACTATTAACTCTTTTTTAAAACTAATTCATTGCTTGAAAATATAGTTTTAAATTTTAGCGATGAAGGCATCAAGATTAATTGAACATTTTAAAAAGTACATGCTGATAAGGAAGATGAAATCTTATCTTATTTTAAAGAAATGAATTAAAATTTTTTAAGAAAGCCGACATTAGCAAAAGTCTTCTCAGTAGAATCCAAAGGTTGTGACGATGGGTTACGTACTTCATGTATTATTTCTCTAATGACTGCTAAATCAGGAAAACCACATACTATTGGGTAAGAACTAATTCTACTGGCTATAACTGAAGTAATATGCACTATGCTACACAAGCCAGCCTCTGAAATTACAAATAAAATTCGATTGAGCAATAATACGGTCCAAAGAAGAATTGATGAAATGGCTCAAGATGTTGAAGACTCATGTGAATATTTAAAAACATCCCAGTTCTCTATTCAGCTTGATGAGTCAACTTTGCCAGGAAATGAGGCCTTAATTTTAGCATACGTGCGATTCATACAAGAAGAAAAAATATGCTAAGAATTATTATTTGCAAAAAATTTGCAAACTGATACCAAGGGGGAATCAATATTTCATGCATTAAAAGATTTTTCAAAGAAAAAGAAATCCCTCTCAGAGACATCTTATCTGTTGCTACTGATGGTGCTCCAGCGATGATAGGACGCTACAGGGGTTTTCTTGCATGCACTGCGTCATTCATCGGCAACATTTAGTTCTGAATGAATGTCTGCATAAGTCATTGCAGCATGTTGTTCAAGCAGTCAACAAAATCAGATGCAATGCATTGAATGACATATTGTTTGGACAACTTTGCATTGAAAACTATGCAGAATTCAATCGCTTGCTGCTTCATACAGAAGTTCGTTGGCTGTAAAAAGGTGCCTGTTTGGATAGATTTTATACTCTTTGACTCAGTGCTAGAGTTCTTAGAAAACAATATGATAATTTTCGAGTCAACTTAATCGATTCTAAAAATGACATAGCCTATTTGACAGACTTGTTTATTAAATTCAATGCCTCAAATCAAAAACTCCAAGGTGATGAGCTGAATTTAATAAAAACAAAACTGTGATTTCCGTTTTTGTGGCAAAACTTCTACTGTACAACAAAATTTTTGGAAGAGGGGAATTCAGCCAATTTCCACATTTATCAACAGTAGAAAACCATGATGAAAACATGCTTATCTATTGTCAGCACTTTATGGCTCTCCATTCTGACTTCAACCAACGGTTTGAAGATATACTTAAAATGAACATATCTGTTTGGGTTTTGGATCCTTTTTCAGGATCAAACTCAGAAGAATCTGTAAAACTACAAGAACTGATAGAAGTATCAACAAATGAAGAATTTAAATTTAAATTTAAGCATAGCTATCAACAGTTCTCGTTGCAAAAAGAGATACTAACACTTTACCCTGGATTATGAGCTTTAGTCTACAAATATTTTTAATAGCGTTTCTTTCATCATATTTAGTGGAACGTTGGTTCAGTGTGGTCACAAATCTGTGAACTAAACGCAGAAACCAACTGCAAATTACTGATAGCGGTGATTTAAGAATGTTTCTGACTAAAATAGAGCCTAATACAAATAAATTGATTGCTATGCACCAAGTTCACACTTCACATTAGTCTTACTGTTATTTGTAATTTTTATTATATGATTATTATCCCTCGCCATCTTAATTTTTGGTGTGTAATTCGAATGTAGCTATGGTTGATTTTAAGGGATAATTATATAATTTCAAGCTTCAAGGTGTCTTATTAACAACAACATATTTCTTTACTATGTTCTATATAGGTAGAAAAACAGATACATAAAAGGCCGAAAATTTGTTATTGTATCTCTGTTTACTCGCATAAAATGGTAAACTTCCAGGGGGGCGGTGAGTGATTTTTTCTCTGAAAAGGGGGCGGTAGGTCAAATAAGTTTGGGAACCCCTGGTTTAGACGATAGATATTTAGAAATTTTAACATTTCATGCCTTAAATACTTCCATGTATTGATTATATGAATTTATTTTTGTTTTATTACCGATATATGTATAAAAGAATGACTTAAATAAAGACTGAAAGAATGTTCAAATATTTTTATGGATAAAGTAAATATTATTTATTTGAATTATATTTAACACTTACTAAAATATAAAGAAACATTAATTATTACTGAACAGTAGCATTATCATTGTTACTGAACAACGGTTTTATCTTAAACAAATAGACTAGAAAACCTAAATAACTGGTTTGAATAAATTAACAAATGAAGCTAATAAACTTTTAGTATTATTGAGTAATAATATTATCTTTTAGTATTATCATTGCCAAGTTGTTAATAATTACTGTGGGAGAATTTTGTGGAGGTATTAAATTAAACAAAAAAAAATAATTTCAGGTAGTCTCTTCTAATGAAACTACCGCGGGTTATTAACGTAGGATTACTTATCATAGCCTACCTCTTTTGTATATGCATATGTATGTATATGTTGTGTATATATGTATTATATATATATACGTATGTATATATATACATATATGTATGTCAAAATTTTAACGCAATTTGGTACTTTTCTGTTTAACTGTTAACTGCTTGTCGAAGCGATACAGACTGGGTTTGGCACACTGCCAAAATTATAACTCGCGAAGACGGATGGACGGACGGATTTAGCGTATGAAATTTTGTTTTCCGAAGGATCGTTATAGAGGAACGTAATCCTACGTTAAAAATGTATTTATTTCATTTAAGTAAATCACTGCAAAAGCTGAGAAACAATTTCTAGGCTAAAATTGAGTTGAAAAACTGAATCCTATCATATATTTCAAACCTAAATTGTGTTTCCTTGATTACCAAGTAAATATTAGTTACAAAAACATAATTTTATATATATTCAATCTCTAACGGGGCCTACTATAACGTGAAAAATAAGTTACTATTTCAAGGATTTTATCAACTGTAAACATGCACTTTGTATGCTCTTATCATCCTACATTCGAAAATTTTGCCACGTAAGACGAAAAACACTTAGAGATGGAACGTAGACGTTTTCTTTAGACTGTATTGTACCAATTTTTTTACCAGATATTCCTAAATTCACTTTACGTTTCAAACTGGATATTCCATTTCAAGGTTTTCCATGAAAAGTTTGCTTTCTTTGTCACTATTTCCAGACAGAAAACGAAATTTCTTTTCAGAAACTTGTAACTGACATAAATTTTATAAATCAGAGCAATCTACCTATTAAAGCCTCATTCAATTTTATTGGTGTTTAGAAAGAACACCTAGAAATTGAAAATTAAATGTATTTTGGAAAACAGCAATAAATCATCCAAAATTTGAACATTTTAAGCAAAGCAAAATCGAAATGCAATCAAATAAGGGGGGGGGGGTCTTGTTAATCTGCGTATAGGTAAAATCTGAAGCAAAATGTCTATATCAATATGAATAAATTTCATTCATGGCATTATTTTATAAAAAAGTATATTTTTAAAATTTATTAAAAATTAAGATCAAGTATCTTCCTCTAAGAAACGGTTTTGGATCATCAGCATCCCTATTTAAAAGCTTTCTACAACTAGCAGCTGTTGTAAAAAAATATTTATACATCCAAACTAGTGTTCCCCAACCTTTTTTCAGTCACAAACTCCTTCAGTGGTTTCTACATATCTTGCAACCCCCCCCCCCCCACACACACCTTCCCTACCTGCTTATTTTCATTTAAAAAGACTTTTAAGACAAAGGAAAAACTAAATTTACCATAATTTAATTCTATCGAAATGATTAATTAAACCAAAAAGAGAGTTGTAAGAACTGAAGAACATTAAAAAACATTCATCCCTCTGTCGAAGGTGTGTAAAAGCAAGAAAAGAGTAGGACCTGAAGAAAAATAATGCACATGTTGATACAGATTTATACAATAAAAAAGATAGAAAATCTCTTACCTATATAAAATTGCTTAATTCCGCTGGACAGACTACTATAGCAATGATTAAAGAGATTGATGAAAGACAAACTGGTGATTAGAATTTATGTAGTATACGTAGTAAGTAACCGCGATTTTCATTTACCACCAAATAAAGGCAGATTTCTAACGAACTGCATTTGTGCATTGAATGAACACTTTTCCCTTTAAAAAACTTCACTGCCTTACAATTTAATGTTAAATATACAGATTTCCCACCTATATGCGTTACAATCCCCTTAACTTCTAAACGATGACAGCTTAGGCCATAAAGTTTGTGTCTAGGTATAGTAAAAAGGCTATGCGCTACTCGATGAGACAACTTACATCGCCATTTCTCGCCAAATTTTGGAATTAGTGTTTTTATCTCAAAAACGGTACGAGATACGGGAGAAAAGTCAGTTACAAAGTTGTTTAGCATCCTCGGTTTAGTAAGAAAATACACCTTGCGCACATTAAGACTTAAAACAGAATGTAGAAAATGATCATGATTTCGAAAATTGTGATGTCATAAAGAGTAGAAGAAAAAATCTCAGACACTTCTCTTTCTTCAGGATCATTTATTTATGCTGTTGAAAATGCTGTTAATTGGCCAGTATACACTTTCGAGCTTTTTCGTGGTCTTTTCGAGCTTCGCTCGCGTTTCACAACGCCATAATTTTGAAAATCACGACCAAACAAATTTTCATTTTTAACATTCTGTTTTGAGTATTAATGTGCACAAGGTGTCTTTTCTTACTAAATCGATGATGCTGAACAACTTTGAAACTGACCTTTTTCCCGTATCTCGTACCATTTTTGAGATTAAAAACTCTCATTATAAAATTTACCGATAGATGGCGATGTTAATTCGTCTCATCGAGTAGCGCATAGCCTTTTTGCTATACCTAGACACCAACTTTATGGCTTAATCTGTCACCGTTTAGAAATTAAGGAGGGGGGTGTAACGGATATAGGTGGGAACCCTGTATAGTAACAAATATTTTAGGTGAAATTCGCTAAAAAGTCATTTTAATTGAACAAAACCATGGTGAACCCCAACCACTGGTTGGGAACAACTGATCTAAACCCAGAAATTCATTTATGTTCCTGTACAAATTTAAATGTTTAGAAACAATCTAGAGCAAAGTTTTCATTACCAGAAAACCGCGTTTCCAACAGCATACTATCAAATCAGTTCTCTACTCGGAGAGTCTCTGACTTTAAACGAGCATGTCCAATCTTATCACTATTACTTACAGTTGTTTGTTATTCATAATTGTCTGTCAGTCCCATTTGCCTGTGTATGGGTAGTCTTTATGTCGTCTATTTATGATTTCATGATTTGTGAATCGTCTTCTGAGAAAATGAAAGCTCCCTTTGACGGGAAAAAATCACCATTCTTTACACTGTCATGACTTTCTTTCATAGACTGTAACAACCCAACTTAAAAACATGACAACCATACACGATACTAACAGACGGGAATCTCCAATTCTTCATTTTGCCACTCAGGAGTGGAGGCAATTAAGGACAATTGACATGGAGAAAAGTACAGTAAAACCTCCTTTATCCGGACTAACTGGGACCATATGCAATCCGGATAATCCGTGTAATATGGGTAATAAGCAAAACAAAATCCTTAACGAAGCAGACTTACGGTTTATTACCACAAAATAACTATGTTTTGTAACAAAATTACATATACTAAATATATGTAATTAAATACACTGAAGTGCCACTGAATTAGGGATAGCAAAGCCTATGCAAATTGTGTAGCGCTGCGCATCATGTATGCGCAAGTGAGCGCTGTGGTAACTGCATATATAGCACGTACTGGGGTTGTTCTGAATTAGTTGTTGGAATTGCCAGTATGGGTAAACTGCCTGATGTAGACGCCTTCGATCGCGAACAAATCGCAGGTGCACGACATGGGCCATTCAATTTCCGAAATCGTCAGACAGCTAGGAGTTTCAAGGTCGACAGTGTCAAGAATATACCAAGAATACATGGATGTTGGAAAAAAAACTAGCGATCGGGCAAACTGTAAAGGACAATTAGCCTTGACAGTGCGTGGTGAGAGACGGCTCAGGCGTATTGTACGTCGCCAGCGAAGCCAAACATTAGCTCAAATTACCACACAGTTTAATGTCGGTGTCAGTCGTACAGTCAGTAAACGGACTGTGCAACGCCTGCTTCACCATATGGGTTTCGGGAGCCGTCGACCTACGAGAGTACCATTGCTCTATACTCGCCATCGGGCTGCACGTCTTGCCTGGGCAAGAGAGCACACAGACTGGAGTGTAGAGGACTGGAAACGAGTAGCATGGAGTGATGAGTCTCAATTCCGACTACTTAACGCCGACGGGAGGCTGAGAATATGGCGTCAGGCTCAAGAAGCCATGGATCCTGCATGCCTGGCTGGAACTGTACAAGGGCATGGTGGCTCAATCATTTGTCTGGGGTGTTTTTTCGTGGCACAGTTTGGGATCTTTGGTGCGTGTACCAACCTCCCTGAATGCAATTCGGTACGTAGAGTTGCTGGGTGATCACCTCCATCCGTTTATGCTGTTCTGTTATCCGCACGGTAATGGAGTTTTCCAGCAAGACAACTGTACCTCTCACAAGTCCCGGTTGGCTACTGGCTGGTTGGATGAGCATTCCTCTGACTTCTCTGTCATGAATTGGCTACCTAGAAGCCCAGACTTAAATCCTATTGAGCATCTTTGGGATGTTTTGGAACAAGGCGTTAAAGGCCATCACACAGAACCAAAGAACCTTACTGAATTATGGACAGCTTTAGTCAATATTTGGCAAGCCATTCCCGTGGAACGTTTCCAGAAACTTGTTGAATCTATGCCTCGCAGTGTGGCAGCCGTTATCAAGGCCAGAGGAGGCCCAACTCGTTACTAGATAGGTATCCCTAATTCAGTGGCACTTCAGTGTATTACATATATTTAATGTATGTATTACATACATTAAATATCTAATATATAAAAATGAATGTTTGTATCTCTGTAATTGTATAGAAATCCACAGTTTAGGAGCAACGATCGTGAAATTTTACATACTGGCGTCTTTAAAAACAGCCGAGGGTCTGAAGAACTTCAAAAATCGAAATTAATTACCGTTGATTTTTAATTAATAAAAAACCAACAATTTGTAAGCTGTTACACTTTGTGGAATCACCGCTCTGAATATGGCGTCCACGTTAGGGTTAGCAAACAGCGAGCGAAAAGATAAAAATAAATAAAATCAAAAAGTTTCAAGTTATATATTAAACCAGAATAATAAATGAAAATAATAATCTTTCAAGTCAGATTTTATACTCTAAAATAAATCGGATCCAACGGCATATTGACACTCTCATACGCGATGGAAAATTCGAATCAACCACGCTAAGTGTCACGATCTTTTTTAATCGCTACTGCAATCCTCCTAGCTTATGTCTCTGTGTCTATTGAAGAGTTAAAGACTAAGCTTCTATCCTGCTAACTTATTTCTCACTTAAAACTCCTCTTACTCCATAAATGTATGTATATTCACCAACCCATAGCAACTTTCCAAAAAACTCATTGCGTATATTTTTTACTTTACTCAACAGTCTTGTGCATAATCGTGGCGTAGTAGTTAAAGCGGTTCATTTGGTACCACGTAAGTCTCGGGTTCGAGTATGGGATCGTGCAAATTTTGCTAAACCTGTATTTTCAGCTTTTTTATGAAGGCTTTTTTATTTCAGCTTTTATTTTATTATTTTTTAATTATTATCTTTATTTTATTTTATTATTTTTTAAATTTTTATTTTTATTTTATTTTATTATTTTTTAAAATTTTTTTTCAGCTTTTTTATGATGAAAGACCGAATATAGCTGAAATCTGAGGAGTTTATTATACATTTATATATTTTAATTGGTTTTCATATTATTAATGTGTATAACATTTCGTATGCTTTTTTTTCTATGTTATTTATACTGTGTTTAGTTTTTTAATGGCTTTTGGTAGGTTTATTATAAATAGATGGCGCCACAATTTTAAACTTTTAGAACCAGGAACTGAACCAGGTGTTCCTAAACGAACGGTACATTCAAATTAAATACAATGTCAGTGTATGCAATTAATGCCAATATATATATATATATATATATATATATATATATATATATATATATATATATATATATATATATATATATATATATATATATATATAATAAATACGACGATTGATGTATACGATTGATGTAAAAAAAACAAAAAAAAATATATTAATAAAAAAATCGTAAGGGATATTTTTATAGACAAAATAATGTAGAAGAAAGTATTCAAATTAAATCTCATAGGACATTGTAATAACACAGGATCATGACCTGCTGCTATTAACTACGGCTGAAATCGTATCTCGTACACTGGTTGTAAGTTCGCCAATAGGGCGGTAATTAATTAATTAAATAGATGGGCCCAACTCTCAAGAATGATACTGAATATACATATATACACTTTATTTATACATATTTACATACATTCGAACTTGTAACACTTAGCAAACGCTGAAACATTAGTAATGCTAGGAATTTACATATATATATATATAATCTTATCCAATCACTATCTTTTAAATCTTACGATGTCGCCGGCCCTGGCGGGTTAGAGGCGATTATGTAAAGAGTCGGTATGCTAGTTGCTATAATACAAAATGCTCACCCATTTGTCGCAGCCGTCTGCATCGAATTCACCGATAACGCTGGTCCATAGTAGTATATAAAGTTCACACAGTGTTCACAGAGTTCGTGGGTACAGTTTGTTCACTGTAGCGTCGCGGTGTATCCTCGTCCTATTTATCCAGTTCTCTTGGGACTAAAGAGTTCGGGGTCCTTTTATGTCGAAGGTCACTTATTGAAGACTCCTCGTACGTTACTCAGCACGGGTAGCTTTTCTTACACTATGCGGGTCGGTCAGCATGGGTGGGCGGTCAATGTTGCTCAGCATAGGTACCTTCTCTTCCGATATGCGGTTCGATCAGCACTGATGGGTGGTCATCTGGGTGTCCAACTCATTAAGCGACGGTGCGTATCTCTCTGGTATCGGCTTAAACTTAATGGTAGTGTCGTCTCTTCGCCCTCGGCACTATGTTGACATCTATGGGCAATCGCTACTTCTGCAACTTCTCGTCGCTGATTATTCTATTTTGCGTCCGGAGCTAACGCTGTTCAATCCGTACGTATTATGTACTTGCGTAGGACCGGCGTCTTTCTTCTAATATTATGCAGTGGGTCTCTTCTCAGCCCTGTAGCAGCTTATTTTTTGTTGAGTTTCGTAAGTTACGGCTCTCGTCGGCCCGTTGGCAGCTTACTGTCTTATCATCTCTTTTTTTTTAATGGCGCTCTCCTACAAATGTCTCATCATCTTGTATATATTCTTCTCCATCCTCGTCTCATTGGTTCTCGCTTCCTCGGTCCCTATTCGCTCGCCCCTCCCTTGTTTATAGAGGGGGCGGATGCGATTAGCTCTCATAGGTTATTCTTGTCTCTTGCCTTTCGCAATTGCCTAAGTTCTGGCGCCGATTATGTCTGGTAAAACTTCCCATCAGACGGCCCCACCTGCTCGACCTCCGACCTCAGATATACGGCCGTTGACAACTTAATTTCTCCGTTTTTTATGGTACCGTAAATCTGGCGTTATAAAAATGTCGGGACTGTAAATTTGCTTGTCCACGCAAGCTGGGTGGCCCCTTAACAATTTAGGTTTCTGTTGTTTTCACATTCCGACTCTTTACAGACATACTAAAGAATATAGTACAGTTAATGTAGTACAGTTTGAGGAACATATCTTTTACATTATTTTAATATTTTTTTGAATAATGTCCAATCGTCTGCCGCATTAGTAAGAAAAAAATGTATTTTTTTGCCTATTTCGTTGTTATCTATATATATAAAACAGTTCCGTAACTGACTCATTCATTCATTCATTCACTGACTGACTGACATACAACGCACAGACCAAACCGCTGGACCTAAAGGGCTGAAATTTTGCATGGCGATTCTTCTTATAGTGTAGGGGTACACTAAGAGAGATTTTTGAAAAATTCTTCTTAGATTTTTTAAAATTAAATTTTTAAGCTGTTTTTTTTACTTTTTTTAAGTTTGCATTTAAAATAATAATTTGAGGGTTATAAAATTTATATCACGAGAACGATCATAAAAATTCCTTTAAAATGAAATCTTTTTCGAATTTTTAAAGATTAATTTTTAGAATTTAATGTATTAAATGCTGATCACGTGACTTCTTTTTCTGGTACTTTAAATAAATTTATCGTCACGTGCATAAAAACTAAATAGACAAAAAATAATTTTTTTTTCTTGCTAATGCGGCAGACGATTGGACATTATCCAAAAAAATATTAAAATACAGTAAAAGAAATGTTCTAGAAACTGTACTATATTAACTGTACTATATTCTTTAGTATTCTTTATATTAGATTTAATTTGAATATCTTCTTCTACATTATTTTGTCTATATAAATATCCCTTACGATTTTTTTATAAATATATATATATTTTACATCAATTATATACATTGATCGTCGTATTTATTATATATATATTGACATTAATTGCATACATTCACCGATGTTTTTACTTTGAATGTACTCCGTAGCGAAGTGCGGGTTTTCAGCTAGTATGTACATATATTTAGTATATTGAATATGTGTACTAAGCAGACTTACGTTATGTTATAAAATAAAATTACTTACGTCTGCTTAGTTAAGGATTTTTTTTGCTTATTACCCATATTACCCGGATTATCTAGATTTTCGATTGTCCGGATTGCATATGGGTCCAGTTAGCCCGGATAAACGAGGATTTACTGTATTTTTCTCAATGTCAGTAGTTCCTAATCATAATATATATATCTATATATATATATATATATATGTTAATAAATATATATATATATATATATATATATATATATATATATATATATATATACATATATATGTCGGACTTTACTTCTACTCCCATACTATTTAATATAAATCCGAACCTCTTTTGTATCATGATGCAGTCGGTGAACCGGTGGTGACGCTTATCCACTAAATATTTCCATCTAACAGTGTTATGTCGACACAAAGCCATAAAATAGTCCAATTGATGTTCCCAAACATATTTATTAACTTCCAATTAATTACTCAGCTCCAGCAAACTAATTCCCAATATCCCACCCAATTTAAATCTGTGCGCCTTCGGCACACGTCCTTTCCATTCCCTAGTTATCCATGACTCTGAAATAAATCCTTTGTCCCTAAGTATTAATAGTGCGCTACCGACGCTCATTATTTATTCATTTCGACATCATCGGATGATCTTTTTCGCTAAACTAAGCATTTTGTTAGCGCCAAACTGCAAGGCTATACGTCTACCTAAAAATTCTCCCATGTGGTTCTGCGGTTCTTCGGTAATCGAATCAAGTCGAACCCACTAATTCTATTTTCA
>OU015493.1:73503443-73553443 GCA_907164885.2 Dolomedes plantarius | reverse complement strand
ATTTGACTCGATTCAAAATTACGGGACCGGTCATCTAGCCAAGTCGGACTCCGACCCTTGTAGGTGCTAATTCAAAACAGGAGTCGCCCCTTTCAGCCCAATAGTCTATTAGGACCTGGTGAATGGAGCCTCCAGCTAGGGGGCATTAGCAACAACAACAACCATTCTGTGATAAATTATTAACTAATGTAATAAGAAATTATTTGCATTGCACTACCGTTATACAGTTAATGGTTATGTTATGCAAATTCTTGTAGATTGAGCGGTGTATGGTTGCATAATTATTTGCTCTTTTAAATGATGTTCATTTGCAGTTTATGAATAAAAACATGACAAAATTCATCATTGAAGATCATGGATGGTGTAAAAGTGGATGAGAGGAATTCATTTTTTTGTCAACTCAAAAAGTTTACGCAACGAAATAAGTCAATTATTAAAAATTTTAATGCGGTTTGTTATCTAACTCAGAAAATTATGAGATGTAATTCCCTCAATCTAATACATTTTTCTCTAATTTAATAATTTTGAGTCAAAATACGAGGGTGAGTCCGAAAATAAGTTTCCCCTGGCGACTGTGGACATAGGTGTGTATGAAAGACAAAAAATATAATGAGACATTAAAGATAAGACGTAACTTTATTTTTCCACATAAGCGGCTAATGGTGGCATATTTATTTGCTCTTTAAAGCTATGTTCAATTGCAGTTTATGAATAAAAACACGACAAAATTCATCATTGAAGATCATGGATGGTTTAAAAGTGTTTTAAACGCTCATAAATTCCTTTGGTGGACGAAATTTATAAAATGAATCCTGATGTAAGGTGCAGAAAAGTTCAGGCTATCTGAAAACACCCTTTATATTTATTTATCAGCATTTATGCAGCTGTAAATACAAAACTGAAATTTTCTCCATAGGTTAACATTGAGATGAGCGAATCCAGTAGGGTTAATACAAAACAGCCTTAAATGCTTTACCGTGATCCTGTGCTGAAGTGTTGAAAGATTTGATGTCGCCTTAGAGTTTCGAAGTAACAGAAATTTATTCTGATACTTGATACTATGAATAAATAAATGTCTATTGTTAAATGACAACTACAAAAGGAAACTCTAACTTTAGATACTTAAAAATTTGGGGGGTGAAACAACATGCTCCCATTTATTGTAACCCGACGTCTAATTAGTTCGGAATCTACGATTTAAAGCTGCTTCCAAACGACTAAATCTATAATCACTAGAAACTTAAGAGAACGGTGGAGCAAATCTCGTCATTGTATTATTGATTGTGTTATTGTAAAAATTTATATATTTCTGTAGATTATTAGCACCAAAATAATTTCTTTCAAGTAAAAAACCATTTATGAAGCTTCTACAAAGTAATTTATAATGGGTAAGTGTAGTAATAAATTTTAAATCTGTTTTTCTCAAAACAGATTTTTCAAGGTTTTTAGATTTTTTAAATGCTCCATGCTACTTAATCTTTCTTCCAAATTCATGAAATAAGGAAGAATCCTGATGCTGTTTACAAAAAAATTGGGTATGCATTTTACAATTAGACTTCATTAAGGCAATTAAATTTGATTTATAACTTTTCAAAAGGCAAAATTTTGATGAAAATCGAGATGGAATTCAGAAAAAAATCTCTCGAAAATCAACTATTCAAGGGATTAAATAATTGATACCCAGATTTGTTTGTTATACAGTTTAAAGAGATTAAAATGCAAAATCGAAGAAATATCTCAAAAATTATGTAGCAACGAGCATTTTAAAATTTTGTTTACAAATTTAAAATTTTTAAAAAAATCTTAAAATTATAGTGAGATTGGAAATTTCTTTTAAGGTATTCTATTTATTTATAGTGAAATGTGTATATGTACAAAATTTCGTATTTCTATGATGAAAAGTAAAAAAAGTAAATTTTAATGTCCACCGTTCCTTAAAAGAGAAATTTACTGTCGTAGGATTCCTACTCTATTAAATAAATAAAATTTTGAAAATACATACTATAATAAGAGTAAAAGAATTATATTGTTTATTACATTGTTAAGCCATAACGTGAAGCTAATTACTGAAGTCCTGACGTTGCTTAGTTGTGTTACACTACAACGCCTCAGTGGAAAATTTCAAACTTGATTTGCTGGTAGGCTAATTTTATTTTTAATAAAGAAGAAATTTATTGTGTTAATTTGCAGTTATCCTGTCACAGAATCAGTAGAAGAAGGCATCACTGGATGCTATATTTTTAACTCTTATTGTAAAGTGTCAATGAAGGACTTTCCTCAATAATAATTAATAATTTTCTAAAATATAATTGATAAAGGGATAAATAAAAGACAAATTATTTCTTTAAAATACCACAAATATTAATTTTAATGAAATGAATTAAATTCTACTCTCAGTAAAGAAAATTAAATTACCCAATTGGAATTTGTAAAATAACTGACTTTAAGAGAGACATGAAAATTTTAAAATATTGTAGGTGTATTTTACGGCAGAAATTCACAAATTGTTCTTTAAAATATTATTTTCAAAGTTTCATTATTAATGAAAAAAAAATTTTAAGAAAAATCAAGTAGTCTCTTCTAACGAAACTACCCCGGGGTATTCAGTAGGATTACTCATCGTTGCTTACCTCTTTTGTATGTATATATGTGTTATCTATCAATCTATCTATCTCTGTCTCTATATATAAATATCATGTCAAAATTTTGACGCATTTTGGTACTTTTCTGTTTAACTGTTTACTGCTTGCCCAAGTGATACAGACTAGGTTTGGCGAGCTGCCAAATTCATAACTCGTGACGACGGACGGTTTTAGCCTCTAAAAGTTTGCTTTCCGGAGGACCTTTATGGAGGAACGTAATCCTCCGTTAAAACTTGTTGAATACACATCTCAAGAATATTTCTTGTGTATACAAATTACCTCTTTACTACAATTTGATTTAGACTTATAAGCCTAAAATTTTACTCTCATACACATATCCAAAGATTGATAAGGAACCCTAGCACCACACATGTCGAGTAAATAACAAAAAAATTTAATTTCCGTTTTGAAGGTCAGATTTCTGACCTCGATAAGCTAAATGTAAATTATTAAATAATAATTCAAAAATTTTTATAATTCACGAGTGGTTCTGAGTACCTCCACAATGTTCGATAAAATTTTAAATCTCTCTCTTATTGCCCAACCTGCTATAAATTTACTTTTTTTTTATTATTTCATTTCATTTTTTTCTATTCTGTGTTTTGCCATCGTGTTTGTACAGGTATGCGGCAGAAGTTGACTGCCACATTTCAAAGGGTGATTAAAAATCGAACGAAACAATTATCAAAAAAAGCTTTATATTTTCGAAAAATATAAACAATCTAGTTTTTTCCACTTGGTTTTGAAAATAACATCATTCAGACAGCGACCGTTATTTGCGATGAACTGCAGAATCTGTTCTCTAAAGTTTTCCATCACTGTGTTGGTCATCTATAGGGGAATGTCGGCAACTTCCTCACGAAGACAGGAGTTACGGACTCGTTGCACATTTTCAGGTGTTATTTTAAATATTTACTAATATTCTAATGTTTGTTTAGTTTTGAAAAGAATATATATATACTCGTACAGTCAATAAATTCAGGGACTTTATTTACTACAACAACGAATACACTTACAAAGTCTTCTAAACACAATCACCTTCAAAATAATGTCCTTACGCAACTCTACACTTCTGCCAGCGTTGATAAAGCTTCTGGAAACAGTCCTGGAAACCATTGCGTGAGAGCTGCCGTAAAGCGGTTGTTGCTGTTGCCATCACTTCTTCGGCATTTACAAACCGCTTGTCCTTGATGCGATCTTTCAGTTTTGAGAACAGGTAGAAATCGCAAGGAGCGAGGTCTGGGGAATACGGGGGGATGTGGCAGAACTGTGGTGCCGTGTTTTGCAAGGGCTTGTTGCACCATCAGGGATCGGTGTGCCGGTCATGCAACAACATCCCCATGTTGGATTTCCAAACGTGTGGACGTTTACCACGGATTGCCTGCCGGAGACGACGAAGAACCTGTACATACCATTTGTTGACGATGTTACCTTGTGTTCGGCGCAGCTTGTTTTTTCTGGACCTTGCGCTAATAAACTTCAACCAACCAAACAACCACTGCTCCTACCCGTTGGATGTTCGCCTCCGTTTGTGGGGTGACTGGCCACCCACTTCGCGGATCATTGCAACAGCGTCTCTCCCATTTTTAAACAAGCTGTACCATTTGAAAACTTTCGATCTGCAAATAGCTTCGTCTCGATACGCTTTTTGCAGTAACCGTAACGTTTCTGCAGTGGTATTTCCTAATTTGTAGCAGAATTTAATGTTGGAACGTTGCTCCAAAAAGGACATTTTGCTACATCAACATTGTGGCAACGAAATTGTAGTTGTGGGGGTTATTTTAAACTTTATATATTATAATTACTTACTAAAAGGTAGGAATGAATCATACTAATTAAGGTAGGCCTCAGTTAAATTTAAATACAACAATATTTGGCATTTGGCCATTAGTGGTTAGTACATTTTAAGATAGATGGTAAAGTTGCGTTGTGTTATTTTTAAATGCAATAACCCATAATAATTAATATTATAATTAACACTGGTTCGAACTGAATGCTTCACTGTGGTGATTAATGAGCCAAAAGAAAAATGAAATTAAATCTAATAAAATTACCTCTCTATCATTGGAGTACACCTAAAAATTGAAATTATTTCACCTAAAAGAAAAGCTTCATATCTGCTGAAATAAAAATAAAACCTAAAGCTGAAAATCAGAAAATTTACTAAAAAGGCAAGGACCGACATGACAAGGATATACTTTAACATAACAAATTTATTCACGTTATTACCACCAATCTGGTAATCAATCCTAGTCAACATATTTTCGAGATACCAATAATAAATTATCAAAAATACAATTGCTGTAAAAACCAACATCTATATCCTCGCAACACAATAAAATATATACAATGAAAATTCAAAATGAAATGGCTGGCGAATATAAAAAAAACTAAGTCATTCTATATGCAATTGCTCATCACAAATTTAATTTTACATTTAAATTTAATCTTAATGATTCTGCTGCAGCTTTAAAAAATGGAGAGAAATTAGGGATAGTATTTATAGAGAGGATAGGAAAGGAAAGGAAAAAGCAAATTCACCCGTGGCCCTCATATCAAGCTCCCGAATCCTTTCGTCGTACCGAGGTCAGAGCCTCAGCCCCGACCCCTCGGTCTTTCGCCCTCGCTCTCTGTTTCAGGATCCTCTAATATCTTCTGTTTTCAAACTCCCGCGCTCCCGAGTCAGTACCTTGTCACTACTTCCATCAGTCCGGTGAAACCATCCTCCATTCCAAGTAGTTCCTTGGTGCTCCGTGAATTCTAATGGCCGAAATGAGGGGGGAAGGCTACAGGTGGCATTCTGCACTCTGCAATTCTTTATACAATTTCTTTTTCCCACCCCTCATCTCGTTCTTCTTGATTATTTTAATTTCACGGCAACCTGGTCATCCACCCGGCGATGTATCCTTGCGCGCCTTGCATCTGACCTTCTGAGATTTCTCCCCGTTCGAAAAAGGGCGCGTAGCGGACGTATCGGGTTACCGATAGTGGGGGAGGCTACGGGGCTTGTTGCTAGGCAAAGGGTCATTTTTAGGGAAAGAAGGAAAGCAAAGAATGTTTCTAAAACTTTTACCATTTAAATTAAAAACCGCCAGCCAAAAAATTATACTATACCAGCCATTCACAAGGTTCATAAATAAGACTTATTAATTTATCAATATTAACAATAATAAGGTATAACCTGTGATGATCTACTTCAAACTTAATTCTTCTCAATGTCAAAACATTTAGAGAAACTTGCGCACACTTCTCCAAATGCGATGACATTAATCAAATCAATTAATATTTGATCACCACAAGTTTAAACCCTCAGATATAATTAGCAGAGGCTTAATAAATTTATTAAAACAAAGCACCATCGTTACTAAAATTTACTTACTTATTTACTTACTTTACTAATTTAATTATCTGAATACCCGATATTAATATTAACTTTAATCACTTCCAAAACTATTAATTATCATCACAACAAATACCTCCTTTTCCGCGAGAAAAAAAAAAATTTGGCACAATTTAAAAAAAAAAAAAAAAAAAAAAAAAACACAGAACACCGTGGAAAATTTCACAAATTAAAACAATTGACTAAAGTATAGAATTACATTACACAATGTGATATATTGTGCCCATTCGACCCGGGTCACATAACAAAACACATATACATGAGAGATTACTTATTAAACAAAATTATAAACCATGGAACATGTAGCATACTACCCAAAAAAATTTCATTACCACAATTGTATATAAACAAGCAAAAATGAAACATTGAACACCTAACATATATCTAAAACATTTCATTACCACAACTGTATGCTCAACTTACAATTAAACCATATACACTAAAAAACTGCATAGTAAAATATTCATCCTCGGTTAAACAATCATTTCAAAAACATTACATCCTGTCCACAGTTTATTTCCCTAATTTGAAATTGACAGTGCGACCATAGCATACAATCCGAAACAATTTTATAAAAAAAACGCATGCTTAACACAAATAAACAAAACCTCTTCGAACAAAACTCAATACAAAATTCTCTCTTACGAAATTCATTATCACTGTTCAATCAAAATTAACATATTTACTGTTCAACCTCAAAAAATGTATATGAAACATGTGAGACAGGTGTACAAAAATTACAACTTTAACCGTACATATAACAAAAAAATTTTTAACCTCCCGTACACCCTAGTATACATTACAAAACCAGGTAATTGACAGAAATTTGAGACCTATCATTAACTACACCACTATTTACTCCTACTAAACCCAATTCAATCCCAGCCTGCGAAGATAGACTCTTCGTCCCTCGCGGCAATGAAATTCTAATAAGCCTAGTAAAAATTAATGATTAAAATCTGAAGCCATGACTAACGTTCATTAACCTCCTGGACACCTTAGTACACATTACAACACTAAGCAAATGATAAAATTCCGAAACCAATATTTAACTACTCCACCAATTACTCCTACCAAACCAAAAGTAATTCCAGCCTGCGAAGAGAGACTCTTCGTCCCTCGCGGCAATGAAATTCTAATATGCTTAGTAAAAATAATGATTAACACAAGAAGCCCTGTCTAACGTTCATTTGCATAATCCGAACTGAACAGACCAACGCAAGCATACCTACCAAAATAACATAACCAAAACTGATTCAAAAACTGTATGCCCTACTTAAATAAACAAAAACCGGTCGAATCGAATCACAGTCGATCCCCAAAAGTCATGCTGATCCGTTCAAAACAGAATATGCACATGAAACTTGTAGACAAGAGCACCAAAAAAAAAATTAACATTAACCCTACACATAAACAAAATTTTCGGACGCTTTAGTACGCATTACAAAAGAAATTAAACAATATTAAATTAAGCTAAAACTCTGCAAAAAAAAAAACTAAACTGGTATTAAATCCAACAAATCTCTGACATGAGCAACTGAACTTATTAGGTACTGAAAGACCACAACATTCAAAATTTCCCAGCCTGTGACATTGAAGTTGAATATTAACCCCAATCTTAATTAAATTTCTAACCAAACCCAACTGGTATTAAGTCCAAACATATACCCGACCTAAGAAACTGAATTTATTAGGTACTGAAATGACCGCAGCATTCAAAATTTCCCAGCCTGTGACATTGTAGTTTGAATCTTAAACCCAATTGTAACTAATTTCGTGTGAAAAAAAATCATTAACTATTATATGAAAAAAATTTAATGTAATTTTCAAACTGTCCATGCACCCAAACAATGTCTAATTCCCGTTTGACCATGAGACCAGCTCTAAATGTTCAAGAGGAAAGTAGAAAAACTTAGTACCTGGCAAGACCGAAAAAAAAAACACTTGATATGAAGCCCAAAACAAACAAGAAAAATTATCTGACATGTAGAATTGCAATTAAAAATTTATCAATACTTAGTATGCAAATATACTATGGAACACATTGTAAAAGAACCACAATTTAGCACCTCAAATCAAATATTATACTTAAAACCACTAGCATAGCAATAGAAAACGTTAATATAACAAAATACCAATTAAAATATTAGTTCCAAATATCTATCAATGTTTAAAGATGTTAAAAAATATTCAGTATTCAATATAAATGCAAAATATATAGGAATGTAAGAAAAATTTCAACTTAAAATCTACATCGTTTAAAATATCAAAAATAATAATAACCATAACCACATAAAAATCATATGAACCAAAAAAAAAATCTATGCCAAAATAAGATTAAGCCTCCACTATACCAAAATTTAATAGTGTTTTATTTTTGTTTTTTCAATTAATAGTAAATTTTGTATTATGAACCCAAACCCTTGTGTAAGCTGGGCTGGTAGGCAATGTAACGAGATCTCCTTCATTTTCACAGTATTTTCACAGCACATACCCAGGACTACACCGGATAAAGGGATTAACTGAAGTATCCATTTCAAGAAACAACCCCTTTTTGCAGCTGGCCAAGAGATAAGCGAAACGACCGTTTTGATGAGGGGTAGGCGCATGGATACGCCTGAGATCGCCAAACGCCGAGTTAGTCCCAGAGTTTAGAAAAAAAAAATAAATCCTGATTTGATGCAAGATCAAAGTTTGAAAATAAAATACTATACTGCCTATCAAATTATAATTTCCCTGTCCGAATTTCCCTGTTAAAATCAAGGAGCGAAGACGCACTCATTTTCACCCACGAGTAGCCATACAAAGGGGTGAGAAGGTCGTCCAATGGAGATTTGGAGAGAGAGAGGGGGAGGGGAACAAGAGGTGGAAGCTGATGGGAGAGCGAGGGCGAAAGACCGAGGGGTCGGGGCTGAGGCTCTGACCTCGGTACGACGCACGGATCCGGGAGCTTGATATGAGGGCCACGGGTGAATTTGCTTTTTCCTTTCCTTTCCTATCCTGTCTTTAAATTCTATCCATAACCTCTCTACTTTTATTAAAGCTGCAGCAACATCATTAAGATTAAATTTAAATGTAAAATTAAATTAAGATGAGCAATTGCATTTAGAATGACTTAGTTTTTTTTTATATTCGCCAGCCATTTCATTTGGTAATTTCATTGCATATATTTTTATTGTGTTGTGAAGATACAGATCTTAGTTTTGCAGCAATTGTATTGTTGATAATTTGATATTGGTATTTCGAAAAAAATGTTGAATAGAACTGATTAACAGAATGGTGGTAATATTGTTAATGTAATCGGAAGGAATAAATTTGTTATGTTAGTTTGTAAAGTGGTGTCATGTCGGTCCTTGCCTTTTTAGTAAATTTTCTGATTTTCAGCTTTAGGTTTTATTTTTATTTCAGCAGATATGAAGCTTTTTCTTTTAGGTGAGATAATTTTATTTCTAGGTGTTCTCCAAGGTTAAGTAAATTTATTAGATTTAATTTCATTCTTCTTTTGGCTCATTAATCACCACAGTGATGCAGACAGTAATGAACCTAGGGTAAATTATAATTATTATATGTTTATGGGTTATTGCTAAACACAACGCAACTTTACCATCTAACTTAAAATGTACTAACCACTAATGGACAAATGGCAACTCTTGAAGTAAATTGATTTTAAAGTTTGTAAAGAGTAATTCTAACATTAATTAGTAATTAATATTATAAATAATAAAGTTTAAAATAAAACCCCCTAAATACACAAACTTCGTTGCCACAACATCATAGGCTGACAGTCTGCAGCCAAATGGTGAGCTGCGTGCCTTAGAAGTTGTGCAAAGTGTCATGTGCCGTCTCACGCGTACGCAGATAACCATACTTGCAAACCACATCGTTATTTCAGTTCCCCCACACACCGGGCATGAAGGGGGAGTGTAGTCCCCGAACTTATTGACTATACTGGTATATATATATATATATATATATATATATATATATATATATATATATACACATACACATCACGTATTCTAAATTCCTTTCAATCCCTATTCCAAATTGTGACCTACTAGTAAATTTATTGACTAGCTAGTTTGTCCCTTAATGCACGCGCTGAAAGTCATGCGACTATGATTCAGGATGATTCAGAAACCACTCGCCTTTGCCTCGCATGTTCGGAATCATGAGTTATGGCTCACGTGACCAAGTCGGATGTTCGATTCTCACCAATTAAAAAAATTTAAAACATCTAGCTTCAGGGTACCGCCTTCTGGGTATAAAAGATACAGGAATGGATTTTTCGGGCTTTTTCTGTCTGCTTTCTTGTCCTCTTTTGGTGACGTCTTTGCTTATCTTTTTGTTATCTTAGCGCGTCTCTTCTAAATCTGAAGATATATGCTGCTACTGTCCCATTATGTAGTGTCCAGTATGTTCAAGCTCCGGCCGGTTCCGGTGCCGTTATTGTCATGTTATCAAGTCGTTCCAGACCTACTTTGATGTCTGCAAACCTATCTTATAGTGATGTGTTGAATAATGGCTGAAATTTCTTATATAATGTCTTCGTGTTTCCGTGAATAAATCAGTTCTATGTTTATCATGTGTATATGTGTTCGCTACTTTGGTCTCGACCACATTATTTTTTGTGAGAGTGTGCATACCATCTCCTCCACCACGTGATGTGAATGTCATCACGCGCACACACACTCTTGCTCTCACGTTTGAAACCCATTGCTGGATTGTTTTTCAATTTTTAACTACAACATTTATACATCCCGAAGCCCATCCAAAATGCCCTTTGTGTTGGATTACAGAGTCGTTTTTAAAGAACGCCTCGATAACAAAACCGCGATGTTCACCAGACCAACTCATGGTCTCTACTGACAACTAGAAATTCCGCCCGAAGTGTCCCTCCCCCACTACCACCACCACTACACTCCCTTACTCGTAAGCTTCAGGAATGTAGGAGTCCATTCCGCCGCACCTTGTATTTTAAATTCGCCATGGGAAATAAAAACTTATTTGTTTATTTGGGAGAGTGGGCATGCATTCTGTGTCTGTCTGAGACCGAATCTGCTAAAATTATTGAAGATAAATAGTAAATAAATATCATTTAAAAAGCATATCAATTTCAACATAAAATAACGAAATTTGTTACGACCAATTAGTTAATATCTTTTAGTATCTTTGCATATTCACTGTACACTAGCAACGGACTTCCTATAACTCCAAACTTTTACTCTGATACTACTCATAGTACATTGATCTCCCATACTCTCTGTCTCATATTAAGACAAAAATATCTTTAGACTACGCCCGGTGTCAGGTCTGAGTGAAAATATTACTTAACGGTTGAGTTAATAATGAGTCCGTCAAAAATTACAAACCTCTAGTCAAAGTTTAAAAGATAATTTAAAATTATGCACATATATCATTTTTGTAAATAGCATTTGAAAAGTTTCAATGGACTTTCATGAACTCTTTGTATTTCTAGAATTCTTTTTTCTTAATTGTTAGTTAATCAAATATTTAACTATGATGAAAATAAATTGTTTTACCAAAACCATTATATATAATTTTCTCATACACGCATATATTTTTCTGCATTCATCATGAACACTAAAGAAAATTAATTTAGGAGGCCTGTATAAGTAAAAAAAAATACATTTCTGTGGGAACTTTTAGAATACTAGACTTTATTTAAAACTTTATTTATAATGACATAGCTGAATATATATATATATATATATATATATATATATATATATATATATATATATATATATATATATATATATATATATATATATATATATATACGAAACTTACATTAGAATATTAGTATATATTTAAAATAATGAAAAAGTATATGAGTACTAATCCTGGGAGTTTGCTGATGCCTTTACTATCCAGAATATTTAAAATATTCTTATCCACATCTTGGGGAAAAATATTTAATTAGTGAGATAAAAGGTTCAGCTATGTCATTATAAATAAAGTTATAAAGTTTTAATCATAATATATAATTTTTCATTTAAGACAAATTATACATAACTATCTAATTTTAACAGCCCAGTCTAGTTATGTTACGTGACATATTTCGCTGGTAATACTCTGTGAATAAAAAAGTAAAAAACCGGCAGCTAAAGTATAACAGCTTAGTGTGCGATTACGAAGAGTTTGGAAATAATCCTTATATATGTATTAATATATATATATATATATATATATATATATATATATATATATATATATGTATGTATGTATAAAATTCTGAAATTCTTTTAAAAAAATTCATAGCACAGGTGTAAGATTTAATGTTAAAAGGATGAATTTTTAATGAAATTATTCCATTTCTAATAGCTTTGGATGGGAATCTCATTCATTTCGAAATTTTTACAACTTGTTACTCCTAGGAAATACACAGGTTGCAGAATAAATGCAAGTTTCCACACGCCTTGCATAGAGCCATAGCCCGGGTCTAACAATAGAATAGTACATTAATTTTGGGGCTAATTTTTCGTGCCGATTCTCCCTTAAGTGCAATTACATGGATTATAATACCACCGAATGTGTACGACCTATCATCAACCTCTGGCGAAACACACACTCGCTGATTACATTCCTGGAAGGAACGGGCTTGTACTGGAACTCTTCCAAGTCGAATGACGTGAGAGAAAGAACTTACACGCCACTTTTACAACTCACAGCTATCTGGAAACTGCGTCTTCCCTTCACTCACCGCGCCGGACGATCGTTCTTTCTCCCTCATTCCTAACGAAATTCTGGAATCTTGCCTTTATTTATTGTCATTAGTTTGTAGGTTATCGCAAGCAAAGGCATATTGGAAGGATATATCAGCGTTCAACAAACTTCCCGCATGTTAGGGATCGCGTAACTGTTGCAGTCGTTTCGCAATCGTACAGGTGGACTGAACTTTAGGGGAACTTAGGACTAACAGAGGTTGTAAAATCCCTCTGAAGTAAAGACTGTGGACTTTTATACGCGTTTTCTTGTTTTGAAATTTCTTTAAGCTTCTTGATATGAAGGCTTAATATTAAACAAGCAAGTTGAAATGCATTAATTACCTGCTGGTAGAAGAATTATTTTCAAAAGTATCGAAGATAGTTCGCTTGTCATATTATGTAATACCTGAATACATGAGTGGAAATATTTTTAAAGAAATACAGTTTCAAATGAGTTTTCGATAGTTCTTCATAGAAATATAAGGTATCTTAACAGAAAATTACTACTTCGATTAAAATTTTAATTCGACATTTCTCCGATTTCATCTAACTGGACTTATATAAGACTTTATCAGTTGTAAAATAAAGTTTAAGTAGAGACAGAATCTGAAAATAAGTCATCCAACATGAATAGAGAGCCAAGATCATTGCTGCTAGATGAAGTAAGGACTTACAACCCGGGCAGCTTAAGGTCGGTCGAAACCAGAGTGACCAGATATGGCGGTCAGCAAGACATTGAAAAGAAAGCCATAACAGGCAGCTTTCTCTCAAGAGGGGCACGAAAAGAACTCGCTCCGAGGAAACAGTGGTATGCTCCAGATTACAGACCAGATCTGCAAGTCGCTCAGATATTACCCGGATTGCTACTTGGTGAGTACAGATATTTTATCCAAGAAATTTGTAATACTACCCTTCGAATCAAAATGCCATATTGTAATGGTTACAGATATATATATATATATATATATATATATATATATATATATATGTGTGTGTGTGTGGGGGGGGGGCTTGGTACAAGAAGTGCCTAAGTCTGTTTTCTCAAACATGACTTTGTTTGCTTATGTCACTTTAAAGTAATATTATTTTCAATGTAAGAAGTACCTAAATCTGTACGATGCTTTAAAAGTGTTTTCTAAACCATTGTACAGAATTGGGTACTTCTTACATTGAAAATAATATTTTTTAAAGAGACATAAGCCAACTTCAAAGTCATCTTTGAGAAAACTGACTTAGGCACTCCTTGTACCAAGCCACAGATATATATATATATATATATATATATATATATATATATATATATGTATTGTATGTACATAAAATATTTATTTGTTATTATTAGATAAAGAATTTTGACGAAAACGGAGGAAATGTCTAAAAATTCTCAAAAGGTGCAATATATATATATATATATATATATATATATATATATATATATATATATATATATATATAAATATATTGACAGTTATATATAAATATATATATGTATTGTGTGTACATAACGTAACTTATTTGTTATTCTTAGATAAGAAATTCGTTTTTTGTTAAAATGAAATTTTTTTTGATAAAAAACGTAAGAAATGTCAAAAAGTTGTCTAAAAGAGCAATAAAGATCTAAAATATTTCTAATAAAAACATCTCAAAAGAGAGGAAAAGTAAAAAGAAAAACTGCAAAAATTATAGTTAGAAATAGGAAAAAAACCCAAAGAAAAGGGAAGAGGAAAAGGATATTGTTCATATAATGGCATGTAGAGAATGGAATATCGAAATTAATTCGGGAGATTATATATAAACTAAAAAGCTCAAAATAAAAATCATACATCGATTACCTGATGTAGGTATCTAATGAATATTAAAAATAACCATACAGCGTAGTACTACTAGGTAATACTAATGACTAATGTTCATGAATTAATAACCATAACAATAGAAGTTAGTCAGTAAATCGCAATAAGATATTAAAACATACTGGTTGACTCAACGGAAATGAAAAAAGTGTATAGAGTTTATAATTATGTTAAATGGGTTAAAAACATTCGGATTTTAAATAAAAAAGTGCGCAGTTATAAAATATGGAACTTTCGCTGAGAAATACAGGTGCTGAATTAATTCGGTAACACTGACTGAAAATGTCTGTCACTGACAAACTGACAAATAACAACCGAATAATTGATAGAAAAACTTTTTTCATTTAGTTAACTAAATTTAATCTTGAAAAACAATATCCGCCATTTCAAGTTTAATACAAAATTCTATCATACAAATGTAAACAAAGTTAAACGATTGTGACGAAAAATATCAATTATTATTACTATGATTACAATTATTACTATTACAATTATTATTACTATTATTATCAATTATTATACAAAAGTCATGACTTATTTTTACGGAACTACCTGTCAGAATTTTAAAAAAATATTTAAATAGAAAGAACTTCTCATCAAGTTTCAATATCAATCATAGACTTCGATGATAGTATGATTGATTTCGATGAGTGAACCTTTTGTAGCACAACAAACGTCTAAATGGCAATCCAGTTCTCTCCAAGTGTTTCGTAGCATATCAGGAGTTATTACACGAATTGCTTCACTGATACGCTTCTTCAACACATCCACAGTTTAAATTTTTTGTTTATATACGACGGATTTAATGAAGCGAAAAAGTCTAATAACGCCTGATATGCTACGAAACACTTGGAGAGAACTGGACTACCATTTAGACGTTAGTCCTGCTACAAAAGGCGCACACATCGAAATCTATGATACTATGATAGAAATCTATGATTGATATTAAAACTTGGTGCGATGTTCTTTCCATTTAAATAATTTTTTTAAATTCTAATGGGTAGTTCCGTGAATATAAGTCATGACTTTTGGATACCTTGGATGCCTTTAGCCCGGACACCCTATATATATATGTATATATATATATATATATATATATATATATATATATATATATATATATATATATATATATATATATATATATATATATATATATATATATATATATATATATATACCTATCATATACCTATCATATATCTATCTGTTTCAATATGGACTTTTGTCTGACTCGGTAGCTCCTGTGTTAAACAAATATTACCGAATGTTACAGCTAATAGGTAGTTGAAAGAGTCACGCGTAAAATACATTATCACTTGCGAAATTGGTGTAAAAGTTTAACGCAAACAGATAAAATGATTAAATGTTGTCTTCCTGCATGTATATATCTTTAACATACGGTGTCGGGATATCCCCTTTCTAGTAATTTGGGCTTTTATCTGTCTTTCTGGTATAAAAGTTTATTTGATAGGTTTAACGTAGAAATTTTGAAATGGGATGTATTTTTCTGTGATATTTATTAATTAACTGTCTTACCGTTGCACACTGAAGTAATATAGTTTAGCAGTGAAAAAAAAAATTCTACAGGATGAAAGAGAAAAATTTTTTGCCTAAAATTTTTTAGATGAATTAGCATTCATAAGTTAATAATGTATGGAATGCTAACATTCCGTTCCCCATTCTATCTGTCACTGCAAAAACAAGTCTTGTTTAGGAGTCGAACCAAACTCTCCTGCCTATCGCTGAGGTGAGCTAACCGTTACACATAGAGTGTCGCTATAGTCTCCCTTAACCTGAAACTCAAAGTCGTATACAGATCGATTGCAAATTGTATTTCGGTCATTTAGAATGTTTTCTAAAAGCTACTTTTACATTACCATCGCTAAATAGGTGAGACAAATAAGTTATAATGATTTTGTGAAGCCAGACAATGTGTTCTTCTCTACTCACTTCCTCTTTGTAAGAAATAAACAACAAACCGGCATCTAAGTAAAGTTTCAATTCAATTTTCTTAAATTTGCTAGTGTAAGAAGACTAGCTAATTTAAGAAAATTGATTAAAAAAATTCCCAAAATTATTTTAACAGGTTTATTTAAAATTTTTCTTTAGTAACAGAGCTTTTTAATATTTTCTTTAGTTAAAGGCCATATTAAAAGGCAAAAATACTGTCATACATAACATTTGATCGAAATGTAGAAAAAAGGAAGAAATTTACTACATACACGAAGTAAGTCAGTAAACAAGTAGTTTAAGCGTCATAGGAAAAACACCAGATATCCAAATTAACTCCCCCTTGGCATTAAAGCGGGTCTTTGGAGAAAATGAGTGAAAGTGCCTGTTTTTCTTTGAAAGAAAGTGAATCAGCGAGATGCGTCATCAAAAAATGTCTTTGTTGAGCACAGAAAAATTACCTCTCCTCAAAAAAATTAATTGCTTCACCAGCTTTTAAATTATAATTTATATAGGGAAACTCTAGGATAGATGGCCATAGTTTTTAAAGATTAAAATAAAAATTCTTAGAATGCAAACACAAGAAATATTTTTGCATATTTAAAATTTTTATACATATACTCATCATATTTTAGGCAAAATATAATTAAAAATTGAGAACAAAAAGTGGGAAACATAGTTTGAAATTAAAATGACAGATGGCCATCTCTCCTTCAAGCCGAGGAGAGATGGCCATCCAATGCAAGAAAGAAAAAGTGAAGTTAAAATAGCAAAAAACAATACATTTCATATAGTTAATCATGAAAAACATATAGTAATTTGTAAAAATGCAATTATATCAAGGAAAATGAGTGAATAAAATTCGAATAAACAACATTTGAAATTTAATTTCAAACCTTCACTTTTCGTAAAATTTTACCCCATTTTTGGCAAAGGTCTTGATAGTTTGTACACGTTTCATGAAACCACTTCATGCACCTTATACATTTTATCGAAGCATCCATTTTGGTTGTGGTATTGTATTCTTCTCCACAACCAACACAGTGATCCTCATCAAATTCTATTCCATAGGAATCTGTAGAATCTGATAATTTCAAACGTATTTCATCTTCTTCGTTACTGGAAGTGTCGTGTTTTTGTTTGTTGTCACTTGTATCATTAAAACGGTGCTTTATATTCAATTTTTTGGCAAATTCAAATGCGAGAATTCTCACATCATCTCGAGTAAATGGGAATCCCTGTTTCTGCATTCGTTTAATTTGTTTTACTAATCTTTCTTCGTTTTCTTTTCCAAATATTGGACCAGGACCCATGCTGCTTTTATTGGAATTATTGGTCTTCAATCGGCGCTCCAAAATCTTGCGTAGAATGTGAAATGCTACAAACGCTCATTTTACCAAATATGATCTCGTTCGCACTGACTCCAATGCCTTAGACAAATCATTTTGACTCCAGGTTCCTCGGTTTGAATGAGGCTTTCTTATGCATTTATTCGGCATCTTGAAAAACTGGAAAAAAATCGTTTGGCATATTATATTATTGTTATTATTGAAATATTTATTATTAGTTAAAATGAAACAATGATATATCCATTAATATAATTATATAACATAAAAGTTATATAATTATTTAAATATAATTATATTTAGTTAAATTCTCCACACGTATAATTTATGAAATATTGATATTAAAGGTGGTCATCTCTCCCTCGATTTTATGTGGCCATCTATCCTGAAATTGACGGACCAGAAGGCCACCCAATTTAAAGCGTCACTCCGGCCATTGTACGTCTTTGTTTTAGGCTTAGAACAAAGATTGGAATATATACGGCCTTATTGTTATACAGTTTAAAATATTTTTCGCTGGGACCATAATGTCGAATCCTACTCTCCCTTTCCACAGTAAGATACTTTCATCAACTGATATATTCCTATCAGGAATATATCCAGAATATGTCAATAATATATCAAGAACTCTGAAAGTATTTTGATGATTCAATCGAAAAAAGGTTTAATTTTTTCAATCTTTTGGCATTAGTAGAAGTGAAATGCAAGTATCGAAGAATTTCGATTCGTTGGTCCCGACTCATAACCTTACTGAAAAAAGGTTTTGCCATCATTGGATTCGTTTGAGTAGTACATCTTAATTTTTGGTTTTTTTCACGATACCCATTAAAATTGTCAAAAGCAAATTAAACAAACATTTCTTCTTTAGTTACAGGCAAAAAATACTTCGAGGATAACTCTGTTCACTTTCCGGATTTATGAACCTCTCATACGCATTAAATTTGGTTAGTATAATTAATACGCATTAATTTAGTTATTAAATCCATTACAGTTTCATCAAAAAAACATCTGAATAATACAATTCATTTGATACAGCATCATCGACTTTTATTCCGCATGCCGCTGTGAATGTTAGTAGGTTAAATCCCTTACGGGAGAAGACCACAAAGAAGTACCGTCCCGCGATAACCAGAAGAGAAATGTCTGATATATTCTAAATCACTCTGATCTCCGTGTTCCAAATAAACAGATTCACCCGACGAGATTTGTATCACTGTCACTACTTTCATTTTCAGACACATTTCTTATCAATTCAGAAATTTCGTCTTCTGTTAAATATTTTTCCTTTTCTCCATATTAAATCATCAAAGGAAAGAAATCTCACTGCAACAGAATCTGATTCTGACTCAAACCCATATACCCAATGCTACAATCCACCGCAAAAGAAAATAAACAAGATATTCTCGTAAACAAAGACCACGTTGCACAAGTTAAATGCCCTACCCGCTGACAGCCAACGCAATACATCCATTCCTCCGTTATAAAGTCCGTAAAGTAAAAAAAAATGTAACTTACGTATTGAAAAACTTTCAGATACCTAACTCAACAAACATATTCAACTACTAAATTAAATAAACATTAAAATTTCACTTACTTTTTATAATCGAAAGACACAGCTGTACCTCGCAATTAATGAACTCGTTGAACATTTCCTACTAAAAAGTTTAAACTGCCATTTATGATCAAGTTTTGGAAATATTTAGATTGGCCCTCTTTCCTCTATGGCCATCTATCCTAGAGTTACCCTATATATATCTGTGGCTTCGTACAAGAAGTGCCTAAATCAGTTTTCTCCAAGATGACTTGGTTTGCTTATGTCTCTTTAAAAAATTATTATTTTCAATGTAAGAAGTACATCTGCCCGATGCTTTAAAAGTGTTTTCTAAACCATTGTACGGACTTGGGTACTTCTTACATTGAAAATAATGTTTTTTTAAAGAGACATAAGCAAACAAAGTCATCTTTGAGAAAACTGACTTAGGCACTTCTTGTACCAAGCCACAGGTATATTTATATATATTATTCACAGCACATTTAATTAAAATGTCTTCTTTTCTCAATCAATTTCGAAATTTGCTTGAACTGTGAATAGTGACTATGAATAGCAACCTATGAATAGTAAGTGATCCAGCAGATTTTTTATATATTTAAGTAAAATTTAAACTGCTCAAAAATCAGTAACTTAAATGCATTTGAATATATTGAGAAACCAATAACATTTGCAAAACCCTTTAGTCATCTTTCAGCTTTTGTTCACTATGATGTTATTCTATGGCATCTGTTTCAGAAAAGTTGAATGACAGAACTCGTGATGTCACAAGCGTTCCCCACACAGAATTTCCAGAACAGCTGTGTATCTCTTTTTTGGGCCATAAATCATTCAGATTTCAAAACCAGGGATTCGGGGAATATAAAATAAAATTTTGATAAGTAGAGGTTTCCGATTCTATAGAATAATTCAAACATGTGACAAAAATAACAAAAAAGAAACACATGCAGCCAATGCATTCCTTTCGGAATAATATAAACTTGCAAGCGCACTCAAACTTGACTTAGCAACCACCTGTTTTTTACTTTCTCAACAAACACAATTGGAGAGGTTTTTGGTAGAGTTTCATTTAGTTTTTTTTGCCACCTTGTTAACATACGTAAGCTATGACTTTACAGAGAGCGTTGCCAAAGATATCTGAAATGACTTACACTTCAAGCAGTTTTGGGATACTTGCACAGAATCCCGTGTTCAGATCTCAGTCGCATTACGTCTAAATTATTTTATATATATAATTTCGTTTTCGCACCTTCAAAATTCTCTTTCTTTTGCATATTTCTCTGCATTGAAAACAGAGGAAAAGATGATCGCAAGTTGTTGCAAGGCGGAAACCTTGCTTTAGATTTTTTTTTTGTAATTCACACTTCAGTTAGTCTTTAGATGTTTACTCACAATCTTACATTTAGATTTCTGGTCAATTATATGTACCATATATAATTTACAAGGGGTGCGGTAGCCCAGTTGGCAAGGACAGCGGGCCAGTGATCTGAACGTCCCTGATTCGATGCCCGTTGCTGACAAATCACCGGCCGTGTACACTAATAGCCACTGGTGCACGAAAAATCTGTCGTGGCTGCAATGTACTCCAAGTTCTCAAATTTACCCTTGGAGGTGCGGGTTCAAGTGTAGAGCTCTCGTCACTTGATTCGGTTCTAATTATGGGACCGGCTTATACGGAGTAATGCTGACCACCTATACGGTGCCCCCGTAAATGAATGGCCAGCAGTCTCACGGTGTACATACAGGCGGATGTTCTAGCGACAAGTGCCTCCACGTTGGAAAAAAATATACATAATTTCTACGTTCAGAATTTCTTTTCCTAAGTTCTTATACTTTGAAATAAACATTGTTCTCAAAAGCCACTAGTATTATCTAACAGCAGAGCTCAATACAATGTAAACATTTAGTTCTGTATTTGCATAAACATGATTATCTAGTATACAAAGAGAAATTTGTATTACGTTTGAAATAAATTCAGTTAAAACTATCTAATTCCCATAACTTTATTTTATAAAATAACTTTATTTTATAAAATTCAGTTAGAAATTTCTCTAGATTTACAAAAAAAAAAGAGGCGAGGATAATGTTATTGTTGCAGGCTGAGTATATTCAAAGAGATGTGGGTGTGTGAGCATTTTAAAGTTGCCACCACAGAAATTACTAAAGAAACCTAATAAAATATTTATGAAAAATTTCACTGTCCTTATTAACAACATTTGAAGACTGAATTGATTCTGTTCCATACATGTGTTGCTAAAGAACTAGGAATTTTTGAAAAGGCTCCTTCTCTTTATATCACACTATCTAACATATTTTCAACAAGTGAGGGGTAATTCTCCACCTTTCCTCTAAGATGTTCAATAGGATTCAGATAGGGGATTTGAACTGGGTATTCCCAAATATCCTACGCCATTATCCCAGAACAAAATCTTAAAAACTTGAGTAAAGCATGATGGCGATAAAAGGAGGTTTTCCTACAATGGAACTTACAATTGCCTCAACTGAAGTACTACCGTAACGTAGACGTTACAAAATTGACCAGGACTACAGTAGAATTTGTCGTTGATAAATTGCGACACACAACCAAAGAATGATAACAGCGTTATAAGTAGGACTACCCTACGAAAATTCGGTGCTTAGGTAATACAATCCGGATGGGGTTTGTTAATCATACTTATCTTATCCAGATAACAGTCCAATTCAGGGAGTGTGAACTTCTCTCACGTCCATTGCCATGATTTCTACAGGTCTAGAGTGCAGAATTTTCGTATATTACGCGGCGCCTAGTATTTGAAATCTCTATCATTGCTTTGGGAACATCAGTAAGACCCTTAACTTAACCCATAACCTGGACAGACTGTGTAAGTTAAGGACGCACCTGAGCATCTCAAACAAGATTTTTGTAACCAGAAAAACTGGTAAACAACAGACTGTTCGCACTATTCTGCGAAAAGTATTTTTTCCATCTGGAAAGCTTGCGGGACATTTCTTTGTTGATTCTTCCTTCTATTCGTCTTCATCTGAACAGGACGGGACAGACAACGTTTTTTAAGAATCCCAGAGGACCGATATGTCTCCCAAAGAATTGCAAATACGTCATTCCAAGATCAATCTAAATTAAAGGCGGCTATATGCGGTAACTTCCGTACTCGCTTTAAAATCGTCAGTTTTAAGATGAGCATGAGAATTTGACAATATTTAACCATCGTACTAACAAAAAGTCAGCCGCATAATAAGTCACTTTATATTTTTTAAACCAATGAGGAGGCACTTGTCGTGAAGACATTCTCCAATAATACACCTCAGTTTTTGCTAGCCATTTTTATTATGGGGGGAACCATAAAGCGGAGCAGCATTATCCCCATGAAGGGACGATACAAACGGGGGCATTTTAGTGGCTCGAGGCCGGGATTCGATACGAGCGCCCTCAGCATCGAAAGCCAACGCGCTGTACCCCAAGGCCGCCACAGGCCAGGTCACTTATATTATTAATGAATATTTTGTTTTGCTGCAGTCTGTAAGATGTATTGAAGGAATAGCCAACCACATAAAACGCTCAAACTTATTTTCAATAAAACCGAACTTTTTTAAATATGTTTACAGTTAAAATTACTTGTCATTGAATTATCCTATTTTATTGCAAATCAATTCACAAAGAAATTCTTTTTTCTAAAAAACATTAGCAGTGGCAGTTAAATACACTGCTGGCCATTAAACTACCTTAAGATCTGAGAAACGTAACACTGGCTGTTAAGATTACAGACGACGCGAAACAAGAGGGTTCCTGTCGGGTACCCAATGGCTGTCCGTACTATCACACCAGGTGCAGGGCCCATATGACGATATCGAATGCAAGTAGGCAGCGTGAGTTCTCCTCGGTGCCTCCAGACACGGATACGTCCATCATGCAGAACCGGGATTCTCTTGAAAAGATGACGTGGTGCCCTCCTGTAATCAGTTTGACGTTGGGCGCAGCACTGTCGCTGCGCGTCTCTAGGCTGCAGTGTCAAGGGAAACCGCAATAATGTTTACCGTGCAAACAGTTCGTGCTGCTCCAGACGTTGTCGCACTGTCTGTCGTACTGTAAACAAGCCCATTCCTGACGCAAGGTCCGTGACGTGTGTGTACGATGATGCAAGGCCGATATGACACCATGTCTTTCCCTTTCAGGCGTTAGTGGCGGGATGCCATTGAGATTCTGCATGGCATTCAGTATGACTCTCCTGAACCCATCTATTCCATATTCGCATGACAGTCGTTCGATTCCAACCAATGCGAGTAGCAATATAGCGAAACGATTAAACCACACTCTCGATAGGCCACGATCCTGCCGCTATTGAATTCCGACACGTGCTGGTAGCCTTTTCTCCATCTTATACGAAGCATAACAGGATCTTCTCACAAACAATCAACATTCAAATGTGATTTACGAATGAGATACCAGCTGCGTCACTTACCTTTTATACAGAGTTTGAGATGTCGTTCCTACCTCCTGCGTCGTTCGATTGCGCTTAAATGGTAATCATTTGGCACATCCCAGCATCTTCTTCCTTTCATGCAAATTTGATGTTTGTATCACCCCTTCTTCATGGTGTTGCAGTTTTAATGGCCACCAGTGTAAGTGTGCTAAAATAACAAATGCAACCCTTGCAACTCTTAGAACTGCCAGGAATGTTATTCCGGTAGAGTTTATGATTCGGTTATTGCTGTTGTTCCTAATGCCCCCTGGCTGTAAGTTCCAGACCCAGGTCCCTATAGGCTTTGGGCTGAAGTGTGCGACTCCGGTTTATCACAACATCCGGTTTTCCACAACAAGGGATCGGTGTCCGTCTTAGCTAGTTGCTCACCACAATTTGGACCGAGCACCCCAGAGGTGACATCCGGGGTAATCCTACCCTCTCTCACCCTCTCTGACCTCATAGAGGAACTCTCTTGTCTGCGGATTTAACGTGCCCATATCCAGGCTAGACACGAAGGTATTTTATGGCGTGCGTCGGGATTCGATCCGAGCACCCTGGGCATCGAAAAGCCAGCGCGTTACCACAAGGCTACCTCTAGCCCTTTTTGAGTCTGTTTCTAGATGAAACGAATCTGTGTCACATCAAAAGAGTTTAGATACGTCACACTCTTTTTTGTCATATCTCAGATTCAAAATCTTGTTCATAAATTATATCCTTTAAAGCCGATGAATTCCATTCATACTTATGTCTTGATAGCAATGAAAGTTTGTCTGTAATGGAACCCCATTATTAAATAATCATAATAGAATGAAACTCTTCTGAAGAACACAATTAGTTCTTGAATGGCACATCAAGCAAAGTTATAAAAAAAATAAAACAAGAATAATGCATTGTGAAAACCACCCATGAAAATGACTGTAAAGGCTCCTAAAGATTTTGTGGTTGTGGCAGATATTCAAATCAATGCTGATTAAAAGAGCACATAAACGAAATATTGATTTTTAACCATAAGAGTTTATGGCAGTATCCGTAAAATTAATCTCCGTGTTATCTTATCTAGAAGTTACGGAGTTAGATTTCTCAATACCTTACCACATTTCTCACAAAAGTTTTTCCTTATACCTATGATGAATAACACAGTTTTCTAATGATACTCAAGCTTCCATTATATATTAAAAAATAAATGGTAAATAGTTCTCGAAAGATATTCTTCTCGTTGTTAGTCATAGGATTCTGAATTGATATGATAAATGATGCTATAAGTTTCACATTTATCATGATACAGATTTTTTTTTTTCATTTATCACTCAGGCAACGGTGATCACTTCCAAGACATAAATTCTCTAACAAAATGTATTCTGATTGAATCTTAATGAAGAATGACCTTGGTGTTAATGTATAAAAGATTTTTTTTATATTAGTTCAGATACGAGAAATTCAAAAATTTATTATCCTATAAAAAAAAAGACACTCACACAATTATACTTAGTAAAATGGTATTAGATAAATCTTTAATGGATTACTTTTATTATATTCTCTTAAAAAAGGAATCCTTAAATTTTATTAGAAATTACAAGGGAAAAATGAAATAGTTTCTAAGATGAAAAGCTGAAATGTGTATGGAATTTATATACTGAAAGAAAAAAAATCACTTTTCTTTTCTCTTCTTTTCTGCTGTACTACTGATGGCCGAATGGCTAAGGCGCGGGGTTTCGATACCAGAGTCTGTGGGTTCGAATCCCGTTCTTGGCATGGATGTTTGTAGCCGTTCGGAAGCGTTTTAAGTTCCGCTCTAATTAGCCCTCGTGTTGCAAAATTGACCGTAGCTCTTTAAACTAAACCAAACCTGTAATAAGTAAGGTCTTAATTTGTTTGTGTGTAAATTTACATGGCATATGATAGCTCTATTTTGGTTAGAATATAATATTCTTAAAATGGTAAAAGCAGAAACAAAAGTAATTTTCTTTGACTTGGACCATGGTTTGCATAGTTGAGGTATTTTAAATTTTATTTTACAGCATGTATTTAACATTAATTTGAAGGTCTGCTGACAAAGGGGAATTCATTTCAAAATTTATTACTACTATCTTACAACTTAAGGGTGGATAGGTTGCTAACGACAAAATTATTTTCAGAAAAATATCGACAATGGGATATTTACCGATATTTTGAAATGAAAACTGAAAAATATGATTCACTATTTTTTCACTAAAAAATTGATAATATTTAATGTCCTTTCATTAAATCTTTTTATGTTTTAAAGATTATTGAACATGTATCATATTAATAAGTTCAAAATATTTAATCGTCTAAAAATATATTTGTAATAAAAATACAGTACATTTTTATTTTGGAATTTGATGAATGGGACTAAAAGTAACAAATTTTTTCCTGGCACTCAGCCCACGAAAAATAGTCCATTATTTCTCTCCGTATCAAAGAATCAAAAAATATGGTCATGAAAAGCATTTTTTTTTAACGGAAAAGTGTTATTCCTCATAATAGTGATAAATAATAAATTGCAGTTATAATGACATGAATCGTTGAAATACTTAATTTTTCCAAATCGTCACATGAGTGCAAGAACTAGGTAACTTCAAAAGAATTATTTCTGAGATACCTGGCTATTTATAGCTAAATTGTATAAGAATTGAATGACATAACTAGACAACTCACTTTGCTGCTAACCCAATGGCTAGTGTAATAATTGGACAAACAGAACGAACGAGTATTTTATCACTGCAACTTGAATAATCAAGTTACCTGTTCTTTGCAATCAGGTGACGAAATAAACTTTCATACAAACACATTTTTAGGCCCTATTTAAATAAGCTTGAATTCATCACAACTAAACGAATAGCTGATCACAGGGGGTCTTATATGATATATCATTAAAGACACCTTGATACCTGACTACGTGGTTGGTATATACAAGAGTTAGCCAAGACAAACAGTTTTTAAAAGCCGCTTGGGGGGAGTGCTACTTACTCAGAAGAGCCAAAAACCTGAAAAAAGGGGTTATATTTGGTATGAAAGAAATTTTTAGGTGTTTTATTCTAAGGATTTTCTTAAATATACAACTCTCTACTTTGTTAAAATAATTAATATTCTACATTCTTAAATAATTCTAAACTTCAATAATTAATTTTCTTTTAATTGTATTGCTAACTGTTAAATCTGGCATATATGAATATTTAGAAATAAAGAGAAACATTAGAAAAACATTACAGAAAAGCATTAGAAAAATCTACTCTAAAAATACAGTTTTAAAAGTTGTTTTTTCTAATGTTTTTCTTAAATATATCAACTCTCTAGTTGTTAAAATAATTTTATATTTCTAAATTCTTCAATAATTCTAATCTTTAATAATATTTTCCTTTTAAATTGTATTGCTAAATATTCAAATCTAGCATATATTGAGCTGTTTGTAGCAATACCGTTAACTGTTAATTATTGCAAGAGCAAAAGTGTGAAATAAGGAATTTTCTACATTTATAAGAAAATTATAAAAAAATTCAGGGAACAATTTATAAGATACTCTTGTATAAATATTTGAAAAGTTGATCATTGAACCAGGAGCCACAAAAAGGGAAAAGGTCCGCAAAAAAGTGACCCATGAGCCACATGCGAGCCGTGGTTGGCTAAAACTTTCCCAACTTTATACCAATATATCCCTGATATATACCAATACTTATCCAACCACGATACATCAGAGGAATGCCGTGCAGTTTACTGGTAAACTCAACTGATATTAAAAATCATCTGCACGTCATATTTTCATATATAAAAACTGAATCTCCTTTGAATTTTGAAATTGAACTTTGAGTTAGAGTTCTAAGGAAAAGTTTGCCTCATACCTATCAAATGAAGCTAGGGGAAAGCCTTGGGAGTGTCTCACCTTGAAGCCAGTTGTTCCAGATTTTTCCCGTCGTGTACCCGTGGCGTTATTTGGTCTATTGACTGGGCACGCTTGTTTGAATGCTAACCTTCACAAACTTAGTCTTAGAGACTCTCCTGTCTGTAATCTATTTAACTCTGGACAATGTATGGATAACAAGCGTATAGACGAATGTACGCATTCTATTGTTCTGAAGTATTTTGAACGCTAGACTAAGGCTTCTCAATTTGACTTAGTGGCCGATGACTGGTATTGTATAAATAAATAATTAAAATAAATTGAATCTTTTAATATACTGCTCTAAAAGTTATTTATGCCAAGCTAGTGACTTTAGAGTGAATAAAACTACATTCTTAGCAAGAAAAATTAGTTTTTTCGGTTTTTCCTATTGAATATTGGAGGGAAACACTGATCCAATCCTTATTCTTACAGAACTAAGTGATTAGGATTGCAAAAACGTTGTGTATTGCCTTTTTAACCAAATAATATTTTCCAATGGAAAAAGAGTACAAACAAAGCATTTTCTTTTCATGAAACAACTTCTGATTTCATGTTTGAAGTTTTATTTTGCATTGCTTAACATTTACTTCAAACACATCAGAAGTACTAAAACTAAAATTCTGCTGCAGAACAATTATTGCGGTTAAAAATGAGAAATACATTGCGATTTATATCAAACTTAAAATAATCTTTCAAAATGCATTTTTAGTAATTGATTTTGTGATTCTTAATGTTCAGTATTTAAATTAAAAATATTTCTTTCTCTAATAATTAATCTTCATCAGCGATAAAACCGTTTTCTTCTAATAGTTTTCGAAATAAAATTTCTGTTTAGACATATTGGGTTTTGAATACAAACTAAAAAGAGCATAGTTAAAGGTCATCTACTCAAGATAAATTGCTAATGAATAATTCATTAATATGTACATCATCATTTTACATTCTTTTCTATAAGAATTAGATAAATTATTAGATTTTTTATGTTGAAAAACTTCAACTTACATGCTTTCTAAAAGGTTTCATACATTCATTTAAAAATTTTTCATATAAAATTCTAATTAAAAAACTATAATTCTTTTTGCATTCATAGAATTCAGATTCGGGAAAATATTTAAATTATTTTAGGGGAAATATTCACACAAATTTCTTCTCAAAAGAGGAATTTTATTTCTTGACTTAAATATTCTATACAGTTTTTAGGATTACAAAATCCAAACCGCTTTTTTGCTCGATTATTCAATTACAGTTATAATTTTCATTCCGTACGATATATTCGCTGCCTAAACTGCTGATATACTTAAAGTCTATCTCCGAGAAGAATTTTTACATGATATTTCCTTTGACTTTGTCAAATTCAAAGGAATAAATTAATATAAAATTCTTGCAAAATATTAACATGCATATTTTGCATTGCGCTACTGAGCTCGTTTCCTTTGAACTGTAGCAAGGATACTTGATTTAATTAAAAAATATAAAAATCTCCTCTGGAACAAGAACTATACTCGAATTTTTTATTTTCAAATTTAAAGGGATTAAATTAAAGTGAAAATATTTTATAAATTCTCGAGGACAAATTATTATACGCTTATGCCGTACAGGAGAAAAGTTACGCAAATAGACCTATGGCTTAGGAGATGTAGGAAAAAAATAAGCACATTTTAAATTTCTGCAGATTTTAAATTCGTTGAAGGAAACTTTCAGACTGTTCAAGTGTATTTTTACGTTCAAATTTATCCTTATTAAAATTGTAGTAAAGGGAATATCGCGAGTAAAGAAAAAAAAAATCGTCAAATTCCGTCTAACATCTACCATTTTTATATGTGAATTAATTTATAAACATAACTGGATAAGCAACAGACCAAATTACAAATCAAATATATATATATATATATATATATATATATATATATATATATATTATATATACATAGAGAGAGAGATAGAGATACGTAGATCGCCGCAGTCCTCGGAAACGCAGGAACCCTTACCGCTGATCGGCCGCTGCTTCGGTGCGCAGGCACCGGTATATTAATGCTCAAGAGACGGCGTTGGACATGCTTTTTAATACTCTGGTAGACCCTAGGTCTTATCTCACAGTGACATCCATCATTACCCTCATACATACACAGACACACACACACATATATATATATACATATATATATATATATATAAACTTCTCTATGGCGCCAGTAATTGTTTCAAAAAATGTGGTCTTTTAAGGAGTGGCAATAGAAAGTGGGTTTCTTCTATAACATTGGATCTATGGAGTATTTAATTAGTTCTGAATAAAATATGGCCGTTTAGAGGGGTAGTCGGCTAGAGAAGTTTCTATGTATATATATGTCAAACATTTGAAGTTTTTTCAAGTTTTTTTTCATTTGTTTTTCTACATTACCCCCTCAAGGCTGATACATTTTCATGGTTTTTTAACCCCTCTTTAAATTAAGAATAGTCCATGTCAAAACAAACAGGTGTTTGTTTCAATAATCACCCCGAAAAATCATAGAAATTTCTACCTTGCATGATATTTTTTCATATTTGCGAAAAAGTAGCAGTTCAGAAGGGGAGGGGTCTAGGGAATAAAAAGAGTGGGGAACAGTATCGTAGCACATTTCTAAGAGTTTTGCCGCAGCAATCTCAGAGGAAAAAGCCGGAGCATTCATATGATGTAAAATAACCATTCCCCCCCCCCCCCGAAAAGTGTCCCTTTTGTTTTAATTTAAACGATCCAGAAAGGTTGCATAGTCCTCTCTGGGAATTGTTTAGCCTTTCACCACGTAATCAATAAAGATTACCAGTATAACCTGGGAGTCCCAACAAACAATGACCATTGTCTTTCCTGCTGATGGAAAGGTTTTTGCTTTCTTCGGTGCATGTTCACTTGCTTCAACTCAATGTTTTGACAGTTTTTTTTTATTTCTGGCTTGTAGTGACGTATTCATGTATCATCCACTGTTATGAAACGACGCAAAAATTCCTCTGGATTTCTTTGAAACAGCTCCAAGTTGTGCTTTGAAGTGTTCACTCGTTCACGTTTTAGATCGATTGTTAGCAAACGCGACACCCATATTGCCGACAGCTGTCGACGGCTTTCTGATAGCTAAATATTCATGTAAAATAATATGCACGTGCTCTGATGAGAGGCAAACCGCCTCAGAAATCTAACGCAATTTTATTCTGTTATGCTTTAGCACCATATAGTGAAAATTTTCAATATTTTTCTGGCTTGGTGACCTCAGCAGGACCATCAAAGCATTCAGAGTCGTGCTAATTCGGCCGCAACGAAAATCAGCAAACCACTTGTATATCATTCTGAGCGAAGGCACAGATCAGCAAATTGACAAGTTTGCCTTTATAAATCTGGATTTTAATGATTAAAGGAAGACTGAAAACTGTAATTCAAGCTATAATACAACGGCATCAGAATATACATAACAATTTTTTTTTCTCCTGCCTTTCATTAATTATTACAGCTAACTTACTCAGCATAATATGTATGAAAAGATTCATTTATGTTTTATGTATTTTAACTCCCTATTTACACGTGTAAATCTATTATTCCTTTGTTTCCAAGATTTAATCTTGACATCAAACAACAATAACAACAACAAAGAAAAATAAGGGAATCCCTTTTTAACCAGAGTTAATCTGAACTTGTTTCATTCTAAACATAATTTACGAAAAAACATTCCCAGTTATAAGTAAACAATTCATCATTTGGAATTTCATCTGATCCAGCTTTCGTCTTCGGAAGACCCGTAAACAATCACTCATATTATTAATTAAGATTATTTGTTAAATATATTGCTCATTTTAATTTATTAAAATTAACTCAGGATTTATTTTTTGCCACAGTCTTGTCTTTTAAATATCTTGTTTTATCAACACGCGACACTTGTCTACGCTGTGTGATTAGTAAGAAGAATTGACCTACTAATATCACTGTCAATCACGGACTAAGCTTCGAAACTATTTAAAATTTGACATGCATAGCTTTGAAGCAGGTTAAATGAGAGAGCATCAAGAATTTTAGTGTAGGGTAACCCTCGATTAGCCCTCTCTTCCATGGACTTATCAAAGACCCCGCACGTATATATATACATATATATATATATATATATATATATATATATATATATATATATATATATATATATATATATATATATATATATATATATATATATGTGTGTGTGTGTGTGTTAGTTAGTTAGTTAGACTTTATAATAAATTATAAAATATTATTACTTCAAAAACATCGTAGAATTGTAGTCGTAGAGCCGTAGTAGTTAAACTTCAGTAAATGCAAAGTTTCTCATTTGAAAACACATTTTTTGAGACATTCATAAAGCGCGATCAGGTGTTCCTTGAAAGGGATTCCCATGTTCATATGAACAGTGTAAAATATAGAAGCGTAATTCTTCATCACATCATACCTCAAATTCTCGAAGTGGAGCCGCTTATGGTCAGGATTGGATAAAATAAAATAAAATCTGACTTTACTTAACCTATACTGTAAGGAGTTCATGGCCTACTGGAATGGTGGCGACAGGATATTGCTTGAAAGGGGAGGTCCTAATGACTCAAACACGGGGCTTTTTGTCTTTTTTATTTACCAGTGAATCCGTCTGTAGACTTAGATTTAAGGAATTTCAGTACAAATCTATCAAGAGAAGCTTTGGTGTACTTACGTTTTAAAATGTCTGTAAAGTCAACATTTCGGATAGCTAGAGCTTTGACTTGGGGTCATTTTCACCAAAATTTTGTAATTCAACCCGCGTAGAACATGTATCCTGTAGCAGTGCAGTTGGGGCTTTCATCCTTCCTTTCTCCTCACCTGAAGAAAGTTTCTCGGACTCTGTCTGTTCCTATTCCCTTTGAAATTCCTGCAGTTACTCAGTGCCGAGTTTTTCTCTGTGTTCACCCATTGACTCTTCGATGTTTTCATCAGTGACTTCCAGACCCATGGACATTCACACAGACATGATGTAGCCCCCTATTGGTACAACCTGAAGTCTTTGAAGTCCCTGAGTTACCCCTATTTTTAGGGCCTGTTTACATAGGAGTCCGTTGCCATCTCCAACGTCATCTTTGCCGTTAAGGAAAAGATGACGTTGAGAAGAAAATAAACCTATCATATGCCCCCAAACGATTAGCAATGAAATTTTTAACGCCTATAATTGGTTTATTTTTGTCTCAACGTCATCTTTTCCTTAACGCAACGCAACGGACTCCTATGTGAACAGGCCCTTATTCTGCAGCGAGATTTAGACACGCAGCAACCACGCTCAGCAACCACGCTATATGGAATGCCTTCCCAGCACTCAGTGCCCCCTACAGACGCATGCGTAGTCTTCTGTATCTTAAAAAGATGGCACAATAACGGCAGTGCCACTTTCATTTGGGCAATCCTTATAGTATATATATATATATATATATATATATATATATATATATATATATATATATATATATATATATATATATATATATATATATATATATATCTATGTATATATATATATATATATATATATACATATATATATATATATATATATATATATATATATATATATATATATATATATATATATATATATATATATATAGTTTTTACCAGTCAAGCTTTAATTGCGCAACATGCATAATTAAAGCATAACTGATGAAAGTTCTTTCAACATTTGTATACGGTTAAAAAGTTGCGGTTACAAATACAGCAAAGTTACTTTTGGCGCTTTTAGTGAATTCCCTTTCAATCTTTCATATTAGTTGTTTGAAAGTTCTCTTACGATACATTTATATATAGTATATAATCTTCTACACATATCATGTATGCTTCAGGTATATATAACCACAGAAAAATATAATTTTTTCTTTACTATTTTATCAATATCCTATCTATTGGAAATAATTGAAAAATATACACCCTGTTCTGAAGTAAATACCTTTTTTCTCGGCGTGGAATATATTTCTTTTTATAACAGCAAATAATATTATTGGCATACAGCTCAGGGATCAATGGATAAGAATACATAACTTTATTTTGCAGAAAAATGAAAAGCAAACAAAAGTTTTACTTCTTAGCATATTTTTATACTTCATCACACAAAGCATCATAAATATTGATTCAAGAACTATAAAATAAAAGAGGCTGTTTCAACATATTTTACTTCAAAAATTTATTATGTATAACATTGTTGTTCTCTGTTCGTAAAAAACTTTATTGCTGATGTATGAAATTAAATATTCACAAATATTTTAGGACAGAAAAATATCTCACATCCAAATATATTACGACGTAAAACCAAGAGTGTAATCCTTTTTCTTGGGGTAGAAAAATTTACTCAATGATATCATTTCATTTTATCCTGTCATATAATCAAATGTTTATGAGGATAACCAAAAATTGTGTCAATATTAGTATGGAACGTGAATACATAAACCAATTTTTTTTTATTGTGTAAGGTAAGTTGCGGTAACTGGGCCATATATTTTCAACTTTTTTTATATACTATACATTTAACACATTAAAATTATACTAATATGTACAATTTTCAAAAATCTTTGTATTACATGTATTTTAGTCAGTCTTAGGTAATCTGTTTAAGCTATGATATTGGTTTTTATTATATATATATATATATATATATTGTATATATTTTTAAATGCATGTGGGCCCAGTTCCCCTGATGATTGTGGTAAGGGGACCACCCGGGTCTATTTCTCATAAGAAACAACAGAATCTGTGACTGGGTTGCAGGGTGCAATGACTATATATCTAGAAAGAAAAGAAAGTTCTACCCCATTTAAAAATTATTTTTCAAAGCAATCACCAATGTTGCGAATATCGGAAAAATAATAACACACAAAGTGATTAAAAAACACAATGTAATTGATTATATACACATTTTCAAAAGTAGAAACATACTTTCTAGATTAGTTAATAGCTGTAATGACATTTTATCTTGGAAAATACAATGTTAATTTGAGTTTAATAAGCCCTGAGTTAGCTGATGAGTTAATGGACGAATTAATGTGTCACTTGTAAAAAATGTTTTTGTTAATAACCTAACCAGTAGTAAGCTTAAGTTATAAAGAACACAAATTAATTACTTAGATACTTAACTTATAATAGTTAAACTTACTCATACTCAAATAAAAACCTTTTGACTCTGGAACACTGAAAATTCCGTTTGTACATGGAGATTGGGGGTCTAATCAGTATTAAAATATCTTCTTCATACCACAAATGTCCTTCTCTTCTGACCATCGCCAGTAAGTTAAACCAGCACTTTTCATGTGTTTTATTTTCACTTGGTCTCTATTTAAGTCTACAACTTGTCCAGGATATTTTTTACCATTAAACGATACAATAACATTGTCACCTTTGATAACAGTGATACCAGGCACAACTTCGTCTGATTCACAGTCCGTAATGCTCATACCTGTTGAGTAATCATCACCAGAGTCTGAATTCACAACAGGTTTCACCTTTTTAAACTTGCAGAGGCCATAGTTTGAAGGCAATGGAGTTTCTAAATCTAATAAAGTCAGTGGTTTAAATCCAATCTTTCTTTTCTTTTTGTGTTTTATTCCTCGCTTGCATCTTCAATTTGCTGTTTCTCTCTTTCTTTTTACTTTTAATTTTTTTGTTTTTTAGGGGTTTTTCTTCTATTTTTAAATTTTTTTTCTTGTAAAGCCAAATCTTCCAACTTCTTTTATTCTTGTCTTTTTACTATGTAAATATGACACAAATCTTGGGTGAGTTGTAGGAAAAAAAAAAAGAAAACATGTTTGAACTCTCACAAGCTTTAAAGTTATAAATTTCTCCAACAATATTCTATCTATAAGGGATATTGTCTTGAATGACTTTATTGCAACTGATTAACATGACATAACTTAACTAGTTCAGTTACTTAGGTTAGGTTAAGTTAATAGTAGTTAATATAAGCATAAGTGGATTAGTGTGGGGTAACTGGGCCATACCTGGACCCAGTCCCCCTGAAGGTATGGTCCAGTTGTCCCAAGTCACTAAATCTAATGGGGCAATTGGGTCATAACTCTCCACAAACCTTAAAATGCGGGATAAGTTAAAACACTACACAGAAGGTTATTTGACATTAACTGAGCTAATAATTCTTACATTAAATTTTTAAGAGATAAAAATAGACTTGAATTCACCCTTGTAGAAAGATGTTTTGTCATGACAAACACAAAAAACATTAGCAGCCATAAAACACTCTTCAACCAAGCTGAAGATCAAATCGCTGTTGTTTTGTTGACTTCTCCTTACCATTGTTCCCACCACAGAGTGGAATTCCCCCCTGATATCTAAATGAAAAATCTGTGTCCAGTTACCCCATGGGCCCAGTTACATCAACTTACCTTATTGATTTGATGAGTTTGCCTTTTTAAATCTCGATTTCAATGGTTAAAGGAATACTGAAAATTGTAATTCAAGCTGCAATACAACCTTTGTCCAGAAAGTTCGGTGAATGTGTCTATAGTTACAATGGATTGTTGGGTTACATGAAATAGCTATTACTGTCTTCGAAGTAATCCCCGTAGGCAGTAATGCACATCTGGGAACGGCTGTACAAGTCTTTGAAACTCCTGGCGTAATCCTCAGGGCTGATTTCTATTTGGGGAACAAGAAAAAGTCCAGGGGAGACAAGTCTGGGGAGTGGGGTCGGTGATTCGGGGACACAACTCGCCTGTTGGCCAGGAACTGTTGCACCACAAAGGCAGTATGTGGTCAGGCATTGTCGTGAAGTTGGACCTAGTTGTCTAGAATTCTTTATGGATGAGGCCCCCAGAGTCGAAGAACACCACGAGCATTGTCTTGAAGCAGGATTTCTCCCTTCGCACCTTCTTACTTTTCAATGACCCTGAACCCCGGCGCTCCATACTCTGACGCTTGCCGTTGAGGTCGTACTTCAGGCACCATGTATCGTCACCCGCGACAATGGTTTTCAGGAAATCTAGGTTTCTATTCGCCATGTCGATGAAGTTTCCACAGGCGTCAAGCCGAATTTGCATTTGTTCCGGTGTCAAAGTGTGGGGAAAAAATCGGCAGCAAAGCTTGTGTTTGCCCAAATCCTGGGTCAGTATGAGGTGGGCCGTCTCACGACCAATTCCCACTTCTTCCGCTATCATTCGCACTGTCACACGACGATCCTTGGCCAACAATTCCTTCACTTTCTGTACGTTGTCTGGGGTGCGTGCAGTTGCAGGTCGCTTCGGGGGGGAGTCTTCAATGGTGTCCCGTCCTTCTCGGAAGAGTTTAAACCACTCATATACGCCCTTCAAGGTGACAGCACGTTCTTCGTGAACATTTATCAGCATTTCATGGATCTCTTTAGCTGATTTTACAAGTTTGAAAAAGAATAGCATATTGGCTCGCTGATCCATTTTGAATTTCGACCGAGAGCACAACACCTTCACTCTACAATTAACTGTTTCCACACTATAATCTAACTCACAGAGCCGCCGCTCAGGAACTGGTTCAGACTAGTCTTCACCTGTTGGGCACGATATGCGCCTGTTGCAAACTATTACGACCGTGGGCACTATGACGTCGTTCACCGAACTTTCTGGTCAAAGGTTGTACATATGTATCAGAATATACATAACCTTTCTTTGTTTCTCCTGCCTTTCAAATTAGCGCTAACTTACTCAGCATAACATGTAGGAAAAGACACTTTTATGTTTTATGTATTTTCATTCCCTATTTGCTCTTGTAAATCTATTATTCCTTTGTTTCCAAGATTTAATCTTGACATCAAACAACAACAACAACAACAACAACAAATAAGGGAATCCTTTTTTAACCAGAGTTAATCTGAACTTGTTTCATTGTAAACATAATTTAAGAAGAAACATTCCCAGTAATAAGTAAACAATTCATCATTTGGAATTTCATCTGATGCAGCCTTCGTCTTCGGAAGACCCGTAAGCAATCACTCATATTATGAATTAAGATTATTTGTTAATAATATTACTCATTTTAATGTATTAAAATTAATTTTTTTAGATAAGTTAATTATTTTTATTAATTTATTTACTTCATTTCAATTATAATTATTAAAAATTCTTATTTATTTATTAAGTTTTCTTTTTATGATTTTTTTCTTACTTTTCTTTGTTATTTGTTTTACTGTGCTCATTGATTTAATCCTTCCTTTTCTATTTCTCAGTTTTGTAGTTTTTAACATTCACAGCTTTTCTTCATGGAGAAGGCAAACGTTCTTCCAGTTGCTTGCATGTTGAGTGATTGGTTATACGTCTCCCGTAGAGGAGAATTTTTTCATTTTTCGAAAAAATTAAACTGAATATTTTATGATCTTACAGTTAATATCTAAAGTTTCTTTCTTTCCGTTAATTTAAAAAAAAAAGACTGCATTTATTTTTTAGAGCTTATGCTATTCTAACAGCTTGAAAGGTCTTAAATAATATTTCAAAGACATTGGGTCATCCCATAAATAATACTCTATTTTAGAAACATTTTAGAAATGAAACAAAAGATTGACTGTTTGGTTTTAATATGAAATATATTTACCATTATTATTCACTACTCCTTCCAGCTTTAATTTTAAATTTTGGATTCACTAGCGATAAAAATATTTAGGTTTCGATCTGCAGAATGAATGCAATTCTCTTCGGATATCATCTTCTGTAAAAAAAAAAAAAAATCGTTTCCCGTTAATGTAGTTTTGGAGACTCTGAAAAAGACTGAACGTGCCAGATCGGAAGAATCTGGAGGGTGTGTCAGAACTTCCCATTCAAACTGTTAATAGTCCAATTTTTAGAGCGTTTCTTGCGCGGTATGAGATCTAGCGTTCTCATGAAAGATGACACCTTTTAATCAATATCGAACTTTATTCTTCAATTGATTGCTTTAGCCGGTCGAGTTGTTGATAATTTTGTCAAACTCACATTGGCATCGCATGAATCTTATTCCGATACCAAGAAAACAATAAACGCACATCAATATAAACGCTTCCCACCTATCTACCCCAATGACGCAATAATATGCCACATTATCTATGGGATGACCAAATATTTTAACTGCTATTTTTAGGGCTCAGATAAATCTTTTATATGCATATTTTCTGTTATGGCGTACTAAGAAGTATATTTTGTTCAGAATTCAATATATCCGAACAAAATCTCTGTATGTAGAGGTTTTACCAGCTTATTATTCATTTATAACGTTTCCTTCTTTTCGTTTAAATTTTAAGGCCTTATTTGAATAGTGGTTTAACTCCATTTTTCTTCATTTTGCGATTCAGAGCCTTAAAATCTAATGAATGCTGAGAAATGAATGCTGAAGTCTGATTTGTAATGCTCTTTGTTGGCATCAGAAATAAGCTGGTGGTGTACCAGTTTAAAAATAAGATAGAAATGACTTGTATGAACATGAATGTGAGGCTAACTCCATTCTTTTAAAAAGTGGAGTTGGACCACTATTCAAATAAGGCCTTCATTTGTTTTAAAAGACTTTACATTTGTTTATTCGAACTTATGTTATACTAATAGCTTGAAGGATCTTACATAATATTTTAAAGATATTTTAACTGTTTTTTGTGGGGTTCAGATTATTCTTGCATTTGCATAGTTTTTTTCTGTCGTCGTACATGAGACTAAGATGTATATATAGTTCCTAACAGAATTTAGCTGCGTATATCCAACAAAAATCACTGTATTCCAGCGATTGTCTGTTTCTCGAAGCAATACAGGATTAAAGTTGTTCTGAAATCATGACACGCGTAATCTTAAGTCGAGTTTTTTTAGCGATAGTAGGTGACTTAATTCATGACACTGGGACGTGTTTGAAATCTGAGAAGGCTAAATAAAATAATGCTACTGAAACAGCTTTCTTTATAAAAAGTATTCAGAATGACCTTTCAGTTCTCGAGCATATGACATTACTGAGAATTTTCACAGCCTTTGAAAATGTGGATTCTCTCCTTTTCTTTACTGATTTTTTCACTTGATTGTTGTGTGTAAAGGCAAAAAAGTAATCTCCCTTTAAAATTTCACTAGGCAATGCCACAAGAGGGATTTTACGTCCATTGATATGAGTCTGGTTATATATTTCTCAAAATTATAGGTTCTAAAATTCAATCTATTTATAAGAAATAGAGTAATAATCGAGACATCAAAATTACCGAAATTTCTTAAATCCATGCGAGTTGTCACAATCATTTCGCATGCATTTTATTTCCATTTGTATTTTCATTTATATGTTGGGTATTCCTGAGGTTCATTAATATGTTGGATGTTCATGATGTACATTTGTATTTGAAAATCAAATCGTTTCAATATAACGTTATGCTATAAAGATAGATAGGAAAGTTTATTTAACATTAACAGTATTTTTCAGCCAAAGCATGCTAAATTATTACAAATTGCTTAAATGTTGAGCAAATTTCCTACAGTAATTTTATAAAAAATAATCAGATAACCTGTTAAAAATATGTCGTAAAGGATCTGCTGAAATATTTTAATGATGACAATTATTAAAAGCAACAGTCATAATTTACTTATATTCGATTAAAATTGTTTTAGTTTTTTAACGTAGGATTACTTTCCTCCATAACGGTCCCCCGGAAAGGAAAATTTCAGACGCTAAAATTGTCCGTCCGTCCATCCTCGCGAGTTCTAATTTTGACAGCGCGACAAACCCAGTCTATCGCTTGTGCAAGTTAAATAGAAAAGTACCAAGATGAGTCAAAATTTTGACATACATATATGTATACAGACGTACATATGTATATATATATATATATATATATATATACACAAGTACATAATGTAGGATTACGTTCCTCCATACCGGTCTCCCGGAAAGGAAAATTTCAGACGCTAAAATTGTCCGTCCGTCCATCCTCGAGAGTTCTAATTTTGACAGCGCGACAAACCCAGTCTATCGCTTGTACAAGTTAAATAGAAAAGTACCAAGATGAGTCAAAATTTTGATATACATATATGTATACATACGTACATATACATATATACATACAAAAAAGGTTAAGCAACGATAAGTAATCCTACGTTAATAACCCGCGGGAATTTCGTTAGAAGAAACTAATTGACATTTTTTTATTATTTTGTAAAAAAATACAAACATCGAAGTATTAAATTTAATGCTATCTCTGATTCATTATTCAGATATTAGTCTTCCCTGGAATTATGTTTATTCTGGCGGTTGAAGGTTGACTTTTTAAATTTTCAGTAATATTAGAGATGGATTATCAACAGACTCATTAAGAACTTGCTCTTAAGATCTCCGAAAATTAGGCTCATTTTTAAGTCTGTAAAAGTAATAAAAAACTATCGCAATTTAACTTATCACTTGAAATCAATTTATTAGTGCCTAGTCACGAATTTCAATCATCTTTTCTATATGTAGAAAGAATTACCATTATTTTACTTAAGCCATTAGTTAGTCTGGGACATACGTTGAAAACTATTAACGCAATTCAACAATGATTAAGCACTGAAGCTTTTTTCGTGCAATTTTAAAGAAAATGGTTTTGTACTCGGTTTAGATAATGTAAACGTAGACGTAATGTAAAAGTATCAGAATACGTTGAGTTCAAAATATGCCTTTTTATGAAGCGCGATTTATTTTTATATAGTTTTAATACTTTCCCTTTCTCTTTTAATATCTAAAATTTATAACTTTTAAATATCTAAGACTTTAACTTTTAACTTTTAGGTATTAACTTTAACTCTTTAAATATCTAAGATTTAACACAAAAATATTAAAATTTTTATACAGAAGTTGTTTTAAAAATTAGTTTTATTTATTACTAACGTTAAAATAAAAAATGACAGCATTTGATTGAGGGCCGAGTTTTGGAAGTAAAAAATTAAATTACTAGCATAAAAAGTTTTGTTGAACATTTTGTATGAAATGAAAGATGTTTGACATTTATACTTAAAAAAAAGTATGAAGTCTGGTCTGAAAGGGATTTGGAAGGACATAAAAAATTGGTTGTGTTTACCGTTGGAAAACAATGAATTCCGGTTCTGAAGGGTGTCAGAGGTCCTCAAAGTTTCATTCAGATTTTAGATATAAGGATGTTCAATTCACCAAGATGTCTATGTACCAGATGTTGGGACATTTTACATATGTTTTATCCTTTTTATAAAATAAATAGACCAATTTTATACAAAGTTTCTGCACAGACAGTTAAAGGAAGAGAAATAGTAGTATTTGTAGGGATTTTTTAAGCTAGAGCGTAGAGTTACATCCAGTTGAAATTTTTTTTTAATATTTATGTAACGATAAACTACACTGAGCGACCAATTTATTATGACCACCTGACAATTTTATGCAAATCAGCTATGATGTCCCACTCTCTCTAATAGAGAGTGGGATTGGTATAAAAAGGTATTGCTGGAGGACTGTAAAGACAATTGAAGTGAACTTCTTGAGAATGAATACGTAAAAAACGTGACTTGATGGCTTTGAACTTTAAAGGGTTCTGGGGCTAGAAGCAAGGCATCAACGAGTATAAGCAAAACTGCTTCGCAGTGAAGAAGTGTTTAAGAGTAGCTATTGTTCATGCTTGCAAATAGTGGGCTACCAAACAAAAAACCGGGTCTCAACATAGGACGTGTAATCGTCACCAGCTACTGGATGCTCCAGATGGTAGGAAAGTTTCTTGAGTTCTCCAATCCAGGAGAAGGGCAACAGTACGTCCAATCATAGTCAATCTTTATCAGGACCAACTCTGATGGCCTCTCAACGTACTGTTCACCGCACATTACACCCTTTGCGGTATGGAAGCCGAAGGCCTGTTCGAAATCCTTCCCTGTCTGCTAACAAGATCAAAAGTCTTCAGTTTACACAGGATCACAAGCATTGGACAGTAAATGAACTGAAAAGCGTGATGAGACCCGACGAATCACTTTTCAACTATAGCATGTAGATGGCAGAGTGCGAATATGGGGGAAGCAGCATGATAGTGCGGACATTGCCAAAACTCCCCAAGCTGCTGGAGGCACTGTTATGGTAGTGGGAGATGTTTTCTTGCATTATTTGGACCCTTTAAGTGGTGTGTAAGAACATATGAAGGCCTAAAGGTATTTAAACAGAGACGCTGACCAACTGTATCCTTATATGTTAAGGAATTATCCTGCAGAAAATGTTTGCTTCAAGATGGACAATGCTCCACGCTATAAAGCTCACATTGTCCACAAATAATTTGGACACGGAGAATGACGGAGACATCGCCCTGCTTAAGGCGCCTCCACAATCCCCAGATCTCAATCCGGTTGAGCATTTGTGGTATGAGGTTGAAAGGGGCTTGAATCAGCTGGATCTAGAAAAATCAAATCTTATACACCTTGAATGTTCACTTCATTGGATATGGTCTCAGATTTCTGAAGCTAACTTACCAACATCTCATAGAGTCCATGCAAAGAAAATCACAGTTGTATTGAGAGCAAAAGTTGCTCCAACGATGTATTGAGTAGGTGGTCAGGATAAATTTGCCGCTGAGAGTATTTTGCAATATTTATTTATTCTGCTACTGGTTTTATATGATGGACAAAAAACTCATCTAAAACTAGATGTAGTATTATTTAATGTATGGAAGCTATTAAGATTTATTCCGGTTTTCACTGTGATCAACGAAGGATGTGTCTTTACTAATGTCTTATAGGTAGCATAAATATTCTGTAGGGTCACGCATTTGTTAATTTATAGATAATATTTCTGGGGGTATTGGAAAGCTTTTGAATCAGATTATGTTACACAAATGAGGTTTCATATATTCATGAGGGTTCACCTGATTTCCAAAGAAGAAAAAAAAAATGTAAAACACTGACAAAAGTAATTCTCAGTTGTTAACTGACACAAGTTCACAATTAATATTTTGAACATTGGATAGAAAAATTCATAAATATTTAAAATACCCCAAAAACCTTTCAAATAAAAAAATAATTTTATTATAATAGTTTAACCATTTTTATAATACTACTACAACATTATTTTAAGCATGTTTAACCGGGGATGGGGGGTCACAACTTCCTCCAGTCATCAACTATAACACCTCCATTTCCTTTCTGTTTTAGTATATATATATATATATATATTTACCTGGATTTAGGTATCGCTTCTCCTCCAGTAATTTTAATGGGAATAATATTACTGTAGGGGATAATATTGGACAATTTGTATCGTACTTGACGAAAGTTAATGCATTATTTATTTTTTATTAGTAAGATTTCATGGTAAAAAAGACTTTTAAAGGTAAAATATCCTCTATTGAAAATTCTAGTACCGTTATATTTAAGTTGTGTCAAGTTTCACAGTTCCTACTTTAAATGCATTGAGGAAAAGTTAAAAAAATAACTGTAGCTATAAAATTTCACAATAATTAAAGAGAAAGAAGGAGAAACTTTAATATTTTTAGTCACAACCTATTCAATTTTTGTGCTATTGGAACTATTAAAAAATAATTTTAGTGGCATTTAAAATGCTAATTTAAACACTTTTATATAACATTATTGGTACAATGCATTTTAAATTTATAACACTTCCGCTGATTTATTTCACTTTTTCATGGATAGAAATTTCGCCTCTAACTTTTTTGCTCCTTGATACATTATCTAAGAACCGTGAATTTACTCAAGATCAATTAAACTGCAGTGCTGAACGTCCATCAATGGTTGAGTCACTGACTCACTTTTAAAACCTATCAACAAAACTAGTTCAAGTTTATTTTTTGATTTTCCAAAAAAAAAAATTATGGCTATTTTCTTTTTAAAAAAATTGAAGATATTAGTTGGGTGTTTCTTTCTTGGCAATGATTCAAATTTATGAGCGTTAGAGACCAATATGAAATTAATTTAACAATACGCTTTCTCTTTTAATTCATTTTATCTAGAGTCACCTTTAAAGAAATGAGAAAAAAGAGGTTATAAACGATTTTTGAAATTGTTACCAGGAAAGAAATCCAATCCGTGATTTCAGATTGAATTAATTCGCGATCTCGAAATTTCATTGATAAAAGAGCAAATTCTGACAGGCGCATTTTAATTTTCGTAGTTTATTTTAAGGAGCCGTAGACGTGTTCTTGGCATTGACATTTTCCAGCAAAGGAACACTTCAATTTGGCCTTTCGCCAAGATGAAAGAAGGAGCTGTTGCTTAGAGCGAGTAACAAGCTAGGTCAAGGAAGGGAGTCTGAATACAAGTAATTTTCTTTTCCGTGGAAAATCAAACAACTATTCATTATAAAGAACTTTCTTTCGCGAGAGAAAAAAAAAGTTTGATATAATAGGAGAAGCAGCGACAAATATTTCAATGTGTCATCTATAATTCAAAGGTCTTTTTTGGTGAATTTTTTTGCAATTTTTTTAACGTTAGTTATTACACACACCATCAATAGATTAAAAGACTGAATATTTTACAGACCTTTCTATAAGATTTTGTAAACTTAACAACGGTATGTAAATATTTGAATAAAGGTGGTATCTCCGCACAATATATATGTATATGTATATATATATATTATTAAATTACCTTAAATAAATCTATAAAATAATAACTTCTGGTGTTTGTGGTATAATTGATGATAGCTTGAGTCTGGTTAGAAAATTACAAACATTAAGTAATTGTAAATCTATTGTCACTTTTGATTTTAAAGATTTATTCAACAATATCAATATAATTGATTTAAATAGATAAATTATAACGTTAGTAAAAAATAATATTCAATACTTAAACGAAGAATTTAATCTTACTCATTTCAATAGGCTCTTAGAAGTTGTAACTAAACATAATTATATAGTACACAATAATAGTATATACTTACAGGTTAAAAGTGTACCACAAGGTCGAAATGCATCTAGTATGCTAGTCAATTTGTACTTACATTTGTATGAAGTTGATAATATTATAATATTGATAATAGCAATTACCAATTATTTAGATATATTGATGACATAATTGTAATTAATAAAAGTAATAATAATATAGCCTTAAATTTTTACCCCTCTTAATCTGGAACTAATACAAAGTAGCCAAGAAAAAATTAATGTAAACTTTTTAGATATAAACATAAAAATAAATTCTCATTGCAATTTTACTTTTGATCTATATGATAAAAGATCATATTATGACTTTAATATTGTTTAATTTCAAAATTTCTTAACATGCTTACACAAATCTGTATTTAATAATATTATTGTAAATCAAGTAGTAAAAATAAATAGGCTTTGTTCTAAGGACAATAGGAATAAGCATATTATAGAATTGTTAATAGTGCTAAAACGTAATTATTACCCTGATAGTCTTTCCAAGCACATAATTGGTTGTTTTAGATTTAATGAATAGCATGTTCTGTTGCTAATAATTAGTAATACAAAACTAAATGATTAATTATAGTAAATAACTACTAAAAAAGTAAAATAAAAAATAATAAACTAGTGTAATAATAATAATAATTAATAATAATAATAACTCTTAGTCATAATAAATGTCCAAGTTAACTTAGGTTATTATGTTCTATAACACAGTATCCTTAGTAAGTCTGCTTCTGTGTTTCAATTTGTTCCATGGTTACAACGTTTGTGACGTCATTCTTCTTGCGGTCTCCTTGTCTTAACTTTCACTTTGTCTGGCGCCGGGCTTGGTGTTCTATGATTAAGCAACTGTTTATTCACTTCTTCTGTTTCTTATGGATCGTACGGTGTCTAAGTATGTTTATTGCTCAGATCATACTTATCAGAAACAATCCATTGGTTTTTAGACAGTATCGACACCGCTGATGAAGAGATGCTGTCAAAACCTAATTTTCACTTCTCTTTTTACGTTTTTAGTTCCTAGCTGTAGTGTGTTTGTTCCTAGTGGGTTTTGAGCATATACTGGGTTTTTCACTTTCAACTTTGTCTTATTATATATAGGTATATATATATATATATATAAATATATATATATATATATATTATATATATATATATATAGTATCAATAATTCTGATATCACTACGTTTGGAACTAGAATTTATATATCTTAAATTTATAATTATAAGTTGGAAGAAGATTATACTCTGGGTACTAGTTTTCCCAATTAATGTCCTATTTTAAGAATTATTTTATAAAATTGCTTGTGTCTTTCTTTCAAATCACATGTGGGCAAAAAAGTGTTATAATGCATATTTGCACATTATGTTTCTTTTCTAAGTGTATTTCTCTTATCGCTTGAGTCTGTCGTGTCAGCCATATCTAACAGGTGTCCATTCCATATTTCTCGATATCCATTCTGCACCCCCTTCCCTCAAATTTTTTTCTCGCGATATAAACAAGTGATTTAGACCTGATGAATGTCGCTGGAAAATGTTATTCGGATTCATTTTCTAGAAGTTCTAATGTCCTGGAACCAGCGATCTTTTTTTGGGAATCTCTCAGGTATTCCCATAAAGGGAATACCTGAGGGATTATTGTTGAAAATATGCTGTAGAATTGAATAATCTGATACAGGATAAGCTAGGTAAAAATATATTTTGTGTTAAGGAAGAAAATAAAACATTAAAAATTAAAACATCATTGACTGTCGAATGAATTTCATAAATCCATTCCTATTTTAAATTCTCATTTAGTTTCAATATTGTCTTGAATTTATAGTAAAAACCCTTGTAACAGACAGTCTTCAGATATGCCCATGTTTCTTAAAAGCACATAAAATCTCCCTGGAAGAAACTAATAAGGGTTAGTATATTCCTTGATTTGCGGTTGCCTTTCGATACGGATGTGGACACACTTTCAGCTGTTCACGACGATGGAATGGAACCCCTGTACGGAACAATATTAAATTTGCAAAGTAGTAGCGTCAAATGAATTTCCCATCCAAAGAATAAAATATTAACTTTTTCGGTAACTAACAAAGTGCCCTTTTGATGACAAAGAGGTGGTCATTCGCTATTGTTATTGAAATGTATAGTCGCTTATAATACAGTATAGTGAAATCTCATTACTGCATTAATAAAGACGCAGCCTGATGCAAAAGGTCGGAGTTACGAAGAGTATACAGCTGTAGAATGATGGGTCTAGTCTAAGTTAGTTGTATGAGACGTATCTTAGTACGTATTTATGAAGCTAAGTTAGTAAAATTTCCTCTATTGAGGAAGAAATATTTGAAGATATTGAGGGGTATCGAAAGAAATAATGACTAGAGTACAATAATGTCAACACTTCCAATTACTCTAAAGCTTTGAGGTGTTTGGTGATTTGAAAGCTTTAAATGATTCAACGACTCGAACACAATATACAGGGTTGTCCGGGCTAAAAGTATCCAAAGTTATGGGTTATTTTTGCGAAACTGCCATAGAATTAAAAAATAATATTTAAATAGAAAGAACATCCCACAAAGTTTAGTATCAATCATAAATTTCAATCATAGTATCATCGATTTCGATGTGTGCACCTTTTGTAGCACAACAACGTCTAAATGGTAATCCAGTTCTCAATCCTGTTCTCTCCAAGTGTTTCGTAGCATATCAGGAGTTATTACATGAATTGCTTGAATGATATGCTCTCTCAACTCATACACATTTTCAGTTTTTTGCTTATACACAACGGATTTAATGAATCCCTAAGCAAAAAGTCTAAAAAATTCTTGATATGGTACGAAACACTTGGAGAGAACTGATTACCATTTAGACGTTAATCGTGCTACAAAAGGTGCACACATCGAAATCTATGATGATCGAAGTCTATGATTGATATTAAAACTTGGTGAAAAGTTCTTTCTATTTGTAAATATTTTTTAATTCTGAATGGGTAGTTTCCAAAAAACAAGCCATAACTTTGGATACCTTTAGCCCGGACAACCGCATTTAGATCGCAATTAAAAACACATTTCAAAGGATAAACCTGAGGATGAAATTCAATCGAGCAGATTTGTTTAAAAGTATTTCTAAGTAGTCAATTACGTTTAATTTTGTGAGTACAGTAGCTGGATACATCTGATTAAACAGTTCTAGTCTTAATACGATAGCAGCAGTTCGATTTAATAATTTAAAAACACACATTCTGGTATTGATGAAGATCTCTTTAACTGTCCACCGTTCTTTACGAACAAATTCTTCTGTCTCTCTGTGTCCGTGAATGGAGGTTTCGCTGTTGTAAACAGCTTAAGTTAGCACAAATAAGGTCTGACAACGGTTTTGAATGGATCTGTGCATAAGCAATCTTGCTTTAAAATGGATTGCTTTATGTCCACGTACGGCTCATAACTGCTACTAATTAACACGAGCAACATAGACTTTGGAAGCTTGCCAAGTATAAAGATGTTTGAACGTAAACAAAGTGATGTAATGACCTATGTAGGTAATGGGAGAAAATTTACAGGGTGAATCATGTAAACAAGAGGAAATAGTGTTGCTACTCAGTAAACATCCGTTGAGGACCTATGGTAACGTCCAATTTGAGTTTACGCTTTACTGTTTCAGTTTAATATATTTGTTGATTTAATTAAGTCTCGAGATAAAATTTTGTTGATGTCTTCTAAATCAGATAACTTTCTCGTGGTTTGCACTGAAATGCGCGGGTCTACAAATGATAGCCTTAATCCCGGATGAAAACTGTCTTTCTTCTACGTCTTTCTTTCTCTATGTTTTTTCTCCTCTTCGATAACGAGCTATTACAAAATGTTAAAAGCAAACTTCAGTTGAAAGAGTTTTGAGGGATTTGGTGAATTTATTTATCTGTCCTTGCTGCCCCTTGTTTCTACCACCATCTTACGAAATTCGATATGAGCTGCTACACTAAATTTCATTTATAAATTCATCACACTTGGTTTATCTTTCTTTGTTTAAGTATCTTCTATGACTCAAGGGAAACCGTTTATAATAGTGATAGAATATTTTATTTTAAAATACGCCTTCCAACAGAATTTAATATTTTATTTACAACTAAAGCGACATCCGACTTTACATGTTTTATCTTTACAAATTCAAAACAATTTTAACTACAGTATACATTTTTCAGTTGAAAATATGCTATTTTAGAGTGCATTGTTGTTTATTGAAGAAAATAATAAAAAATTTCTGTTAAAACAATTGAAATTTATAACATTCAAGGAAATGATTTTTATAACCTATCTGAGCAAACAAGATATATGTAGTTAAACTTTAAAATCCCGAATA
>OU015493.1:73488443-73500943 GCA_907164885.2 Dolomedes plantarius | reverse complement strand
TTTAAAAACGAAAAATTTTGGAAAATGGCCTACTGATAAAATATAATTTGGGATTGTTCTACATGTAATTTCAAATTTATACATACAAAAATACTTAAGATATAGTTTTTTGCCCTTTACATAAATTGAAGGTCTGATGGAGATTTCTAGCTTGGATCTTACACTACTCATATAATATTTATTAACAACTAAGTTTAAAAAGCAGAGTTCATGCAATATTTATTAATAAACATCCATACTAGGACAAAGTATTTGATTCGAAGAAAATATATTTAGGAGAAAAACGAACAGTTGAAGCAATCACTAAATTGGCAGCAAAATTCAACCTTAACTCCGTATTACTGCTGCTGCTTTTGCTTGAGTAGATTAAGATTGATTGGTTTGTGTGTTGAATATTTTGCTTGAGAAGCTGAACAAGGAGAGAAACAATTTGAAGAAATAAGCTGAAAGTCTTAAAAACCCATTTCGTTTGACAAAGTGCAGAGCTTTTATTCTAAAGAATGAAATAGTCGATAACAAGATGCTGAAAGGAAGGAAAAATCCTCTTTATCCACTTAGAGCTATCTTTAGCCCTTCTGAATACCTTAAAGATAAATTTATGTAAGGGAGATGAGTTTTTCATTTTGTAAAACTGTTGTTTTAAGACGTACTCTGAGCTTTAGGTAATTTGCTTCCGTTTTTAGAGGAAATTTTTTATATTGACATTACAAAGATTATGCAATTAATATATGAAAGGATGTTTTAAATATCCTTTAATGTTGAAATAAGTGATGTCAATTGTACTTCATACACTGTGCTATGTAGTGGTAATACATATTCTCTTTATAAATTCTTGTACAACTGTCAGTCAGAATCGTAGCATAAAAATTTAGGTAGGAATGAAGGCTTTAAGAAAGCATAACACTGATTCTTTATCCATTTCCTAGTACTTTATTTAAAATCTAGATTAAGTAGGCGTTTGTAAACAAATTAGGTTATACATTCTTGACCTGTTATATCCTGTTAAATCCAATTAGGATATTGAAATAAATAAATTATAAAGCTACTTTAGTGCCTTTTAAAGCTATCGTAAAGTATTTTCATAGATAAAAGTAAAGAAAAAAAGGCATTCAAGGGAACGACAATGTTTCTTGCAGTAAAGGATCATATTGGTGTTACAAATTAAAAATACTTCATTGTCCGTGTTTTTTTCACTAGTTTGATGCATTATATTTAACCAACCTCTCTTTAAGTTCATTCCAGTTATTTCACTTATAATGTTTTATTCGCCATTTAACCATAAAAATATATTTACTTCAAATAATACAAGAACTTGCTAATACTGCAAAATTTATAATGAAATCCATGACACGTCCCAGTTAAACAAATTATTTACAGACACGTGTTTAAAGATAAAGATTGTAATTGGTTTAATACCCAATTCGTTATTTCTGAATTAAAAATGAGTAGTCCTAAATCATTTATTCATGACAAAAATGCTTTAATTAACAGTTTTATGACATGGTTTGTACATATCTTTGCATTCATTTGTAGTAGCATATCACTACGTTCTACAAATATTTAGCCCATCAATGCGATTATTAAACATTCACCGTATCAATTCTTTCAACCTTATGTTTCACCTGCAGTGAAACATTTTTTATGTGGTTATGTGAAACACTTATTTCTCGATTTCAGGTATAAGAGAATATATTTCTAGGAAATATGTCGATTTTGTTAATATAACGATATATAGTATAAAAGAAAGCATATATAGTTCTTAACTTATTCAAACATTTTAAAATTGATTTGAGGATATTTTTATCGCCAAATACGTGTTTTGGAAATCCTTTTACATATTTTGAGATCTGATGAAATTAATAAGTGAAATGCTGCTGTCTTTTGAGAGTTTGTTAAAACTCGTTTACACAGAGTCATGAAATTTCAAAATTATTTCTGTTAAAATAGTATCTTTTATCTTTTTAGTGAGAAGGTTATGATTCTGCATTGTAAATTAAGCCACTGTCTTTTTAACGAAAATAATATATGCTTGCACATATTTTAACAATCTATCAAGTAACTTTTCTCGAAATAATTAAAATTTCAGGCTAAAAGCGTAAAGATGTGTTAATTTCTGATAGTGAGAATGAGCAAAGTTCTTAAAACTGTTTGCGATCTACAAACTTACCAAAACTTTTGCAAATTTGTTTAAGAACCCATTAAATATAAAGTCGGTAAACTTAATAGCTCAAAATTTATTTCATTCCTCTTATTTTCTCTTTTGGATCTTCACCATTCCACTAATCAAATGAAATTTTTTTTAAATTGTAATACTCGTATGTTTAGAAATTAAATTTTTTTTAGCTGTTCCCTTTAGCTAATACCGCCCTCTAATAGTAAAAAAATTATTTGATTATTTATTTCTGAACGTGACCTAAATGCAAAGAACTTCACTTAGAAATACCCTTGGTTTAACAGTTGGTCTTCGTGAATATCAAAATATTTCTCAACATTGATTTTGTACAGAAGTTTTCTGAAGTATGGTTGGGAATTATTTTAACCGTATTCTTGCTTACAGAGGTCACTTAGTAACAAACTATAATTGCTTGGACTGCCTTAAGGGGATGGCGGACATTACAAAGCAATTTTTGAAATTTTTACCTCAGAGATAGGAAATTTTGTATCTATATTCATTAAAGTATAACTATATCAAAAACCTTATAAAATTTTAGAAATATTTAAAAAAAATTTATATTTTAAAAATTGAAATTTTTATTATGTTTTTTAAATGCTCCTTGCGATAATCAATTTTTAACTTACCCCCTTAATTTTGCATTTATATTGCTTATAAATACATTTTGAACAGAGTTATGTATTATTTTGTGCTTTCGTTGAATAGTTAATTTTTAGGAAATATTTTTATGCTTGTAGTGTGAATTTTCGTGAAATTTTTGTACTTTTCTACACTTAAATTAAACTTTGATATTATTAATGATTTCGAAACCTGAAATGGATGCATAATTTTATTTTAATGTATAAGAGGAGTCTTCGTTATAAATTTTATAAAATTTCGTCAAAAATTGTGACGCGAGGAGCACTTCAATGACTTGCAAATCTGGAAATTTCTCATTTTGATAAAAAGCCATTTAAAAGATTTTTTTCCATCCGCCTTTAATATTTACTTTCTAAAGCCAGCAGGTTTTCATTTTACTATTCATTACATATTTTAAATGCATTTTATTCCAATATTCACGTATTTTAAAAATATTAATGCACCCCCCCCCCAAAAAAAAAAAAAAAAAAAAAAAAATTCCAATTTTTGTTCGATTTTTGGTAATTTGAAAATCCACTATCTCCTTAAGCAAAATTTAATGCATTTTAATACATAATATGGTGGTACAAAAATGGAAATTGTAATGTGCTATGAGCTATATGAATGGATTTAACATTAGACAAGCGGATTTTGTCTTCCGAAAACTGCTTGCCGTGTCAGACATTAAAGTATATATGGCATGAACATCAGAATTACAAACTGTATTCTAAGAACATATTGAAATTTTATGGAGTGAATTATAAAATATGTTGATTTAACTCTGAGGCTTTGGGTACAAAGTAATACTATTTATTGTTCCTTTATTTCGGACATAAATAAATCATTCGTTTCTGCTAGTCCTTTGGTTTCCGCTAATCAAAGTTCCTCTATAGTTAAATCAAATGCTTTTCTGACTGAAAATGAAAGACATATATTTTTTTTGCAATTCATCACATTGTTTAAGAATGTAACTGCTTTGTAACCTTTTATTTAAGTTATATATATATAGAAATACATTTAGCCTTAAGTATCAGGATACCCACTGTTCATGTTACGTGGACCCAAACTGGTGTAATAAATAGTGAACGAGACCTCCTTTTGGTGTTATTAAACCATACTTTGAAACACAATGTTCACTTAATTCTGACTGACTGAGCCAAAATCAGAATTAAACAGCCCCAAACCTACTGCATCTAAATTTTACTCATTGCTCAAGATCCAGCAGAAAGTATAATTCACAGTTCCTCATCCCACTCCAGATGTGTTCATTGTACAGTTAGATCAGGGACACTCTTAACAGCGGCCAACCTAGCTTGCATCTTTGCATGTTCCATAGGGCTCTCTCCCCTTCATCTAAAGCTCATTGATGATCCCAAACAGCGTCAACAAACTGTTACGTCATTAATGGATTCTGACAATTCCCACGTTCCTCAAAACACGATCAAGCACTCGCGAATATTCCTATTGTTATTGATTGTTCCTGTGGTTATTTGTTACAGATATTCTGACTAACTGAAGATTTCCTTCTCTAAAGCGTTTGAAACTTTTTCTGTCCCTATATGCCAGGCTTTTAGACCTACTAGGTTGTGGAGGACGTCAACGATAATATCATGGCACCTTTTGGGCTCCAGCTCTCAACGTATACTTTTTTTTCCCAAAGCGACTGGGGATTGGACGTTATCCTAACGCCATATACACCGCAAAATTGATGGTCATTTATTTAAAGGAGCACGGTATAGGCGGACCAGCACTACCCCCTTGGAACCGGTCCCGTAATTTTGAACCGAGTCAATTGACGAGACCAGAACTTTTGACCCCGCACCTCCAGAGGTATTTTGGGAACTTTGAGGACATTGCAGTTACGACAGATTAGTGTCCATGCACCAGCCGCCATTAGTGTACACGTCGATAGTTTTGTCAGCGACGGGCATCAATCAAGCAACTTGCAGGTCCCTGGCTCGCTGCCCTGGCCAACCGGGCCACCGCACCCTGTTCGTATACTTTCTTTTAGCTCACTTTTCGTGACGTCAAGTTACAGAGTACCAATCTTAAAACTTTATTTACAACATTAACTTATGCCACATAAACTTATAACTCAAATCTATGGGGTATATTGACATTTTTAGCAGCACAGTGTTTGCGTAACACATTCATAACAGTAAAAAATATATAAACTGTAAAATAAACCATATTAGTTCCTGCTAGGCCAATTTTGCACTTTTTTCATACATCGGAAGTTTCAAGAGAAGCTTCCATTCATAAAACAAACGCAATGTCGTAAACGTCGTCATGTAATATTACCCAGAAACTGAGAAAAAAAGGAAAGGGAAGAGCATAAAAGAAAAAAGAAATGAGAGAAAAGTTAGTAAAACAAAAACCATAAAAGAAGCACCGAAGAAGTAATAACATTAAAAAACTGTAAATAAATACATAAAAAGTAAAACTCAATATATTTCCCCCCAAAAAAAATCATATATTACATTTAGCAATATTACATATTATAATAAAGGAAATAGATAATACTGTCTGTATTTTATATCACGGTTTAATATTGTAATGCAGATCCAAATAGATTAGTAAGTATATCAATTAGATGATCAAGCAATAAAATTACCAATAACTAAACTCTTTCCTTATTTGTCAATTCGATCTATGTAAGAGTTTGAAATGCTAATGTTGCTTCAAAAGATGCACCAATGTAACTTGAAAATTTGAAGATTTGATAATTTTTTCTAATGGGACTCTTGCTAATCGAATTATGAGCTCCATTCTTATTTAATTTTATCTTTTAGAATTTTTTGACTAAAGTTTCTAAATTTGTGTGTGTTCAGAGACAGAGATAATATCCGCTGATTCAGCAATCCGAAATCACATCTGTAATTTTTTAAAAATCGTACGTGCTTAAACGAAGCACACAATTCTGCTGTTTCATCACTCTGTTCATTCATTTTCACAATGCATCATTATTGTAAGCGAAGAGCTGTTAGGAAACATATGTTGAAAAATATCGCTTTCAGTCAACTCGATGAATTATCAGCTTTATTTTCAGAAAGGGGTTAGTAGACAGGAAAACCTTCTTTTACTGCCAGAGTCTGTCCAAGAAAATTGTTAGTTTTTCCTAAGTATGCGGAAGACAATACCAGCTTTCGTAAACAATAACATCTCCATATTCGGAGTGTAGATGCTGAATATTTTGAATAGTGCTTTATATTTTTTAATAACAATCAATATATGGTACAAACATGAAAATTCAATTAGTCTGAATGCCTTATGGCGATATTTTCGTCCTAAGGAATTAACCATTTAGTTAATACTTCAAGTTGTCAGATATGTTTAGAAGAGAAAAGATTATTATATACCCAAAAATAAACTCTGCCTATATTTCTATTGAAAACTTGAAGCTCTGTGATATATAAACAAGATCATAAATATGTCTTTACCTATTTGAAAAAAAATCATGGAGGAGCCTATAATCTCATTCTTGTAGAAAATTATTGAAAAGGGTGTTTACATTATTTTTTTCTTTTGCCAGTTTATCTGCATGAACGTTAATAAGGTATCAGAAAGTTATAATAAAGTGTGGTATGTATTTATATAGTTTTGTCACGGGTTATTTTTATATAAATTTTAACACTCAGCCGCTCGGAAGGTTATCTAGGATTCGTATTGAATTATTCGTGAATGATACTCCAACCTTTCTTACTTTTTTTACATAAGCGTTTGATTAATCGAAAGTTAATATATAAATGTAAAGGCATGTTTAGTCCTAAAATGCTAGACTATTTTTAAGGGATGCACTTTGCTTGTTAATTTTTTTTAAATTAAAGTGATCACAAACAAATGTTAGCTTATCGGTGACCAAATACTTTCATTTATCTGTGAAAATTAGGAATATGCCTGGTTTATGATTCTGTTGCTTTCTCTTGAAAATGAGTTAAAACATTAAAATGAGCATAATAGTAATTATTCGGATAGCTCTGTACATTCAGCAAGCATCTCCAAATCTACCACGATACGTGTTAAATCTCCAATCACAAAGTGCCATAAATTTTGCTTATCTATATGCTTCACGAATCAAGTACATTTCGTTATCTAGAGTTAGTTCAATTCAATAAATGTTTTAACCCAAAATATTCACTTTGATTAAACAAAGTTGAGTTTCAAATTTAATTTTTATATTTTTTACTATGTAATCGTTGGAGTTCGTTTAAACACTGATGATTTTTGCTTCCGGCCACATGCAGTCTGATGTCGTTTATAGATGGTATGCTTTTGTAATCAAGTACATATATCTGATATCCTTTGAGATCCTCTTACATTTCATACAAATGCAATAGACAAACTGTCATATTAAGTTCACTACACGAAACACGTTTAACTCATGGCATATCCTCTCTCGTAAAATGCTGAAAAATGAATGCAAAAGATTTTCATGCAATTTTCATGAAAATATGAAATACATAGATGTTACATGAATCAAGTACATTTTATTTTATCGTGATCATTGAATACAGAATTTTTTTGGACTCCATTCCTTTTCAGATAATCGAAAGAAGATGTATTAGTCATTTGATATTTTAGATAGTTATGAAGAAGATAACTATAATTAGGTTTCAAAACCATAGAGGATCTCTAATTAGATGTGCATTACAGAACAAAATTTAAAATCACGAAAAATCCCCTATAAAATATGAGTACGACTCACTTGCAGATTTAAATGAGAGAGGTATCACTATACACACACACACGCACACACACATACATACATACACACACACACACACACACACACACACACACACACACATATATATATATATATATATATATATATATATATAGGGTGTTCATAATTAAAGTCCCACTTTCAAAAGGCTGCAAAAAAGAACCACTGGTCAGAATGATTGCAAATTTGAATTGAATATACTGGAAAAAGGGGGAAACGGTTTGGCAAAACAAAAAAAATTCCAAAATGTATCAATAGAGGGCACTGTAACATTTTGGAACTTTTTTTATTATGCCAAATTGTTTCCCCTTCTTACAGTATATTCAGTTAAAATTTAAAGTCATTCAAACCAGTGGTTCTTTATTTGCAGCCTTTTGAATGTGGGACTTTAATTATGGACACCCTGTATATATAATATATATATATATATATATATATATATATATATATATATATATATATATATATATATATATATATATATACATATACATATATTATGTATAATTAAATTTTAAATGGTAAAGTAACCATTACGGCGTATCATAACAGCACGTATGCATGTCCCATTCTTGGCATCCATTCCAAGAATTTATACTGATAGCTTTCTGGTCTTAAACTTTGACCGGAAGTCAATGCACAACCCAATTGCAGATCAAAAGTAACTGTCCACTTCCTCTTACCTAGAGGTTTGTCAATTAAATTTCTTAGAGATCCTTTAATTCTGTCTTAGTGAGCTTTCTAGTAATTAAGTATAGCTTATGGTTTATGAGGCACGAGATTGGGATTTCAAAAAGTTCCTTAATAACTTAAGTTTACAGTGATAATTGAAATAAAAAACAGAAAAGAATTAAAAAAAAAAAAAAAAACAAACTAGAAACAAAAAGAACCAGAATAAAGAGGCAGTCGAGCGGTCTTCTTTTGGTTTATTATTATTTTTTATTTTTTTCTATTTTTATATACAATTATTTCTACAGAATCTTGCCTTTATGTTGAGTTGAGCGCTAATTGCAGGTTTCTGTTAACTTAATCGACAGTTAGTGTCTTCATTTTGTCTATGTAATTTGACATTTTTTTCTTGGGTTAAGTTTACAGTGGTACGAGGTATGTAATCGTTAAATGACACCACCTGTAGAGCATGGAAAAAAATATACCTTGTCACAAATCCTTCAAGTGTCTCTTTGGTGCAATACATTAAAGCAAAATATGTACATATCCTCGTAAAAAAGGCATATAGGGATGTGCTAAAAGAAGTGCGGTGTATTCTCAAAAATTTTCAAATTCAAGCAAAAATCTCTGTCTTTTCCTCAAATATAAAGTAACCGGAAAACTTTCATTGGTGCCTATGCACAGGCAGTTACATGTTTTAAGGAGTAAAGAGGAGTAATTATGCATAATTTTTTTCTGTATTTTCCAACGTTGCGGGTTGTATTCCATTTAAACTGTATCCTCAGCATAAAAATGTTTTTACATAAAAATGTCCCATTCTCCTGTTATTTCTTTTTAAACAGACATAAAATATCCCCTTTTATGAGCAAGGAGTAGATATAAATTTGTATGCAATGATAGACAGGAATGTAGTTCTTCCGGATGCTTGATCCCTGATCCGTTTTGGGCTGGACCCAAATATCGGTTTTATGGGTAAAAAAAGTTCATTTTCTGTGGAGAAACAGAATGTTATAACAACGCATGAGAAGTTTTGCCATCGCTACCTTAATTTATTGATAGAAAGAAGAGGTAATGCAGTTTTCAGGTCGATATACTCAACGAATGGCTTTAAGGAAGTTTGCAGGCAGCACACTATTAAGCATTTTGCTTAAATATGTGTAACAAAAGAAAAAGAAAATTATTAAGTCAGAGAAAAAACTATAAATTTGGACATTTTTATAATCTTTAAAATTATAAATTTAGCAGGTGAAATACCACCTATCAGACATGAAAATGTGACATTTAAACATGCTATGATCGGTGGCCCGGTTGGCAAAGGCGTCGAGCCAGTGATCTGAGGGTTGCGGGTTTGACGCCAGATCCACCGCCATGTGCACTAATAGTGGCTGGTGCACGTAAAATCTGTCGTGGCTGCAATGTCCTCCAATTTCGCAAATTTACCTCTGGAGGTGCGGGGTCAAGTGTTCCGGTCTCGTCACTTGACTCGGTTCAAAACTACAGGACCGGGTCATAGGGAGGTAATGCTGGTCCACCTATACGGTGCTCCCAGAAAAGTGGCCAGTAAAACCGCGGTATCATATGACGGTAAGGATAATATCCAAGACTACCGTCTGTCGCATTGGAGAGAAAATGTTAATATGTAACTAATTATTCTAAATCCAGATTTGGCATAGAAACGAGTATTTTTTATACATACTATAACTTGCCAATGAATTATATTAATGAAAGTATGAAAGATTAGTTAAATTCCCATTTTGAAATCAAATTGTGAAAATTGGATATTTAAGAGTTTTTGAAACTTTTAAATATAATTGAATTTAGTGTTTTTATTGTAGAAGATACACTTTTTAAAAACAAATTTTCTTCCCTGTCATCTCGCTATACTCTTTGAAAAAAATGCTTTCAGCTGCTTACTGTATTGTAAGTATAAATAAAAATACTAGTCATACTTCGAACTAGGTCTGAATAAAGAGCAGAAAAAGTATCTAAATGGTTAAATATATGACGAAGCTTGTTTAAATATAATTTTCAGTTTGTGCACGAAAGCGATATTTTTTTCGAGAGAGTCAAATAGACTCTTTTTTACTGACAGGGACACACAGCTTTCTAATATCAACAATAAAATATAAAAGGGTCGCAACTAATTTCGAACGAATTAATAGCTCTTCATCAAATAGAGGAGTGTTAGGCGTGATTGCCTATGTGGACAATTTATTAGTAAATTGTCCATACAGAGATTTTGCGTATTGTGTATACGTAATGAGAAATTCTCCTAATTGAAATTTAATGGCAAATTTATCTTTACTTATTTTCAATTTTTTAATTACAAGATTTTAAAAAATTTTAAACTCGGATTTTTAATGCGCAACCTCTCTTTCCCGTCAAAAAGACCATACTATTAATAATTTTATTTTTAGTTTTGCAGTTGATCTTCAATTAGACAGTAGCAACTATCATTTCCATTTGCTTTTGTTGTTGTTTTTAACCTTTTCTCAAAATAGCTTTCTCTTACTTTTTGAGAGTTGCACCTACTGTATATAGTATTATTAGTCACAAAGTATGTGCTGCTCACTAAAGTATTATCATTTTACCTCAATATGAACATCGTTGGTAAATAAATGGTTACAAACTTACAAAGTCAAAATGTAGTTGAAACAAATCAAATATCATAAGCAGGAAATGTAACTAGTACATTCGTTTTAGAGTATATAAACAATATACTGAAGGAAAACCTAAAATAACATACCCAAATTGTAATTCACTTTTACTGGTGTTTAATACAAAGTGTGATGTCTGAATATCGAATAAAAGTTTCAATGGTTTCACTCTGTTGCTGATTTGCTTCTCGGACAAACAAATAAAAAACAAAACAAGTTTTACCATACAAAGATACAATGCATGATAAAATGCCCGGGTGACATTTTATACATTTTAAAGTAGACACTCCATAAAAATCTTAATAAAGATCTTTATGATTCTACACTGTCTTCCTATTGATAATGAACCTTTAACAACTGAGTTTTCTAATCATGAAATAGATTGGGTTTAAAGATGCAAACCAGATCGCCACATTCTTTTAAAATTTATATATTTATATAAATTAGAGAGGGATAGAGATTTATTTATTTATTTATTTTTGAAAAGCTATTGTTCTCCCAATATAGTCCATTTAATGTCATGTCAATTCGAGTATAGCTTTTATATAAATCATTAGATATCTTGTCCTACCTATATTTATAGATACTAATAACATTCTGATAAGGATGAAAAAATAAGAAATTAGAAAACTTGTAAATTAAAAGACTATCTGCAATAAATAAATTGATAGAAAAATATTACTTAAATTGACAATTTTGCTTGAAAAATTCCTAAATTTTGTTTAAGGCTTGATATTGTTCTTGTTTCAAATGCCCCTTGGCCGGAATATGTATTCCAGATCAGGTTCATATAAGCTAGTGGATTGAGGCGTACGATTCCTGTTTTATAATGGCACCACAAGGGTCGGAGTTCGATTTAAACAGGTTCCACGTCAATTTTGACAGACCGACTCCCGGGGTGACATTTTGGGGGATCGTAACCTCTCTCACCCTCTCTGACACCATAGAGAGACTTTCCGATCTACATATTTAACTTTTACATGTCCGGCTTAGACACGGAGGTATTTAATGACACTTGCTGGGATTCGATCCGAGAACCCGCTGCACCGAAAGCTGACGCGCTACCACTAGGCTACCTGAAGACCTTAAGGTTTATAAGAACAGCCAGGGGGAAGGATTGAACTCCCGTTATTTAAACATTGAACAGGTATTCTACCTACTGAACCATCCCAGCGTTATAAGGAAGCGTTATTGCCAATGACTATCTCTCACATATTTCCCCATTCTTTTAATGGTTAAAGAAGCCTTTAGGTATTGGATATATAATATTAACATATTTGTAGTTTATTATTTTCTCCAACGGGGATTTTTTTTAGGGAACTTGAGTAATACGCTTGAGAAACGGTTCATAATCGTTCTTCATATAATATAGAAAATTTACATATATCAAATTATAGTTATAAAGTATTAAATTCAATTCCATTTTTTTAATGTATTTATTTTGAAAAAAAATTTTGCTGGATTAATCTATTTAAAACTATGTATTGGTTAATATACAAAATAAATCGGGTCATGCAGTAAAACAATGAAGGATAATTATTTTAAATGTAATTTGTAGTACATCTTAAAAGATAAAAAAATATTTCACTAATCAATAATCAATGAAAAGGTTTTTTTCATCAAAGAAAGCAACAGCTAAAGTACGCAGTAACCAGCT
>OU015493.1:73478443-73483443 GCA_907164885.2 Dolomedes plantarius | reverse complement strand
GGGTTTGCGAAGGGACTCTTTCTCTCTGTCTTCGTACTTGCCATGTAGTATACGTCCCGTTTTGTTTTCGTCGCGCGTCTAATCTCCAAAATTCAAGATATGGTCCGCTGTTGTCCGCATATTGTAAAGTCTGCCTCCTGACTGCATCGGCAGCCGGGCGGTGGCGGATATCATCTTTAATGTCGCTTCTATAACGCTATGTCATAGTTTATATGATGTTCACCTCCTCAACATGTCTGTCACCGCTGTTATATTTTTGTACAGTGAAACACCATGTCGTCAACTTACGCCGTGTATCTGCATTGATGTTAAATCTACTGCGTGTATGTTCTGTAGAGTGTCTTCATAATCCGGAATAAATAAGTCCAGTTGTTCAACGTGTGGACTATGTTTTCCTCGATTGTTTATTTGTGTTCTCCACTCCGGTCTCGTATACCCTTTTCTACGTTAAAATGATATGCGTGGTGTTATATATATATATATATATATATATATATGTGTGTGTGTGTGTGTGTGTGTGTGTGTGTGTGTGTGTGTGTGAGTACCTCGGAGGTATAGAACACTATGTCACAATGTTTGAATTTCACAGGAGAGCTTAAAGAAATCCACTTACTATTTTTAACTTGACACAATGATAGGGCATGGGGCCATTTTCAATGGGCAAGGTCTCTTTTGTACAAAAATTCGCGTAACAGATTTTCTCTACTGAAAATAGTGCTAAAAATGAAGGAATAAAGTTAAACAGTCTACTTTTAAGAAATGGACTTGGTGTCTTTTACCTCCGGTATACACACAAACACACACACACATACACACACACACACACACACGCAATTTAATCTCTCACTTGCATTAAAATTTACAACTTCCGCTCATTTTTAAATCGCTCTCATTTCATTTCCAATGATCGTATGGAAGAAATAAAAGCAGATTTAGAAACAGAAATTTAAATTCCTTAAGAATCAGGAATAAAAGAAATTTCTAAAATTTCACCAGAACCGACGTTTTGAACGTATAGTAAGATACCTTCAAGATCGAGGGACATTCAACAGCGAATTTGTTAATTTTTTTTTCTTAAACTCTATGTATAGAACGAAAATAATTTATATATTTTGAACTACATTGAAGACTCTTAGGTTTCACAAACAAGCATTTTGTGGAAGAATAAAACCTGTTTTTTCAAAAATTATAAGAGTTTTTCAAAATGCTCCATGCGCATTCATTTTCTTCCGATTTCTTCCAAATTTCTCAGGATTGTTAATGGAAATATTTGTCACAAAACTGTATCATTCTTTAAAACAACAAATATTTTCAAAATTATTAGACCAAGAAATAAAGTAAAAAGATACAGACACATAAAAGTAAATCAGTGAAAAATTGAAAAAAAACTATTTACGGTTTTTAATTCATAGAAAAAACAAACTATAGTTATGCTTATATATTTACAGTAAATTTATAGTAAAATAGATCAAGGTTTTCAAATGATATGGAATACACAGGGAACATTTAAAAAAATGCTAACATTTTTGAATATTTTTTTGAAAGCAGGCATTATTCTGCCCAGAAAAACCTTTATTTTGAATTTTAAGGGTCTTTCATGTAGTTAAAGAGAATATAAAAAAACAAATTTCAGGTAATTTCTTCTAACGAAACTAACTCGAGTTATTAACGTAGGATTACTTTTCATTGCTTAGCTCTTTTGTATGTATATATGTATGTATGTGTTATGTATATATGTATCTCTATATATGCACGTATGTATATACATATATGTGTATGTCAAAATTTTGACGTATTTTGGTATTTTTCTGTTTAACTGTTTACTGCTAGCCCAAGCGATACAGACTGAGTTTGGCGCTCTGTCAAAATTATAACTTGCGACGCAGGACATCTGAAATTTTGCTTTCTGGAGGACTGTTATGGAAGAACGTAATCCTACGTTAAAAATCTTGTTTTTCTAATAGAAATAAAAATTGAAAATTTAAAAATTCGAGGTTGAAAGTCCCTTATCCCCTTAATAAAACTTTTTACTCTTTTAATACATATGGTTCGTTATAATTGCTTAATTATTTATCTATTATGATTTTTCTATACAGAGAATAAAAAATTTAAAGTGAAACATTATACACATAAATTTACAGAATAATTGCTGCTAAAATGTTGTAGGTTTTATGTAGAAATCTCTTCAACTAACAGTTTTAAAGAATTGAAAGAAAAAACAACTTTTTAAAAGAATAAATATTATTTACTGTAAAGTCGGAGAGTTGAAATGAAAAAATAACATGCTTGAATAACATAGAGAACTGAATAAATATAGCAATAAAATGATTTATTACGAAAAAAACATTTGATCTCTGACTGCTTGTCAATTTATTAGCAGTTATAGCTTATGTAACTCAATAAAGAAGCCAGAGTATAGAAAAAACGAGAAAATACTTTGAAAAATTTGATTATAAGGACTTTTATCAGTTGTCTAATTGAATAAGGAGGTTACAAAAATAAAATAAATTGTCCAGAAATTGTATTTGGGGGCACTGTTTAGGAATCCTTAACTCATTCACTTTGTCTGAATACTTATTCCTCTGCTTGTCATCTGCGGTTTCTCTTGATTTATTTACTGAACTTTTTTTAAGGGTTCATTAATTTGCATGTTTATTCAAAATGGTGTTTTTCATATTAGGTTTATTATTTAATGGTATAATCTAAATATATATATAGATACAATTTGAAAAAAAAATTCATTGAAAAAAAAATTTGAAAAAAAAAATTTCTGTTTATCTGAGTAAAATAAATTATTGGGTCACTTCATTTATACGTTTAGATTAATTCTACTATATGGAAAAAAAATATGATCTATTGTTCATTAAGAAAATTTGCATAAGAAGAAATTTTGTCTTTCATTTTTCAGCTTTAAGTATTTTTTTCACAATGATCCCTTTTTACTTTCATTGTTTACTAACAGCCTTAGTACTAGCACTTTTTATAACTAACGTTATAACTAACGCTATGTTAGTAGGAACAACTTTGTTTTGCTACTTTTTACCGTACTTTTTTTTAATGTCGAGGCATTTGTTGTGAGACATTCGCCTTTTATTATTCACCTCGATGTTTTACTGGCTACTTTATTATGGGAGCTCAATTTGATTGAAATAGCACTGATACGGTACGATACGGTAATGAACAAGCCTTATTCGGGATTTGAACCCAAACCCACTGATTGGCAGCTGATAATGTCATTAGTTTCATGCTAATTAAAATTAAAAATTAAGCCTCATTCGGGATTTGAATCCAAGCCCACTGCGTGGCAGCTGAGAACGCTAACCACTACACATAATAGGCAGCCTAACAAAAATATAACAAAAGCCCAAAGAGTTTTTCAAAAGCCTGAGTTTAGTTTGTCACGAACAGCCAAAAATGGGAAAAAAAGACTTGTCTTTTCTATTATTATTTTTCTTATGCTGTATTCGATAGTAGGCATAAAAATGTTGAGTATACTGTAAAATAAATTTTAAATGTTAATTAAAATTGTTATTAATTTAATGTTATTAGTTTAATGTTAGTTAAAACTTAAGCCTTATTCGGGATTTGAATCCAAGCCCACTGCGTTACAACTTAGAACGTTAACAACTACACCATATGGGCAGCCTAACGTAAATACACTATCTACCAATAAGTATTTGGACACGTGTTATAGAAAAGAAAAACAAATTTTATTCATATTCAATAGTTGGTAGAGCCTCCAGGAGAGGCAATTACTGCATCAACCCTCCGGGGCATGCTTTTCACAAGTCTTTTATGACGGCTAGTGGTATTTTCTTCCACTCGGCTTGGAGAAAACATGTACGTTCCTTCACCGATTTTGGACGGTTGCTGCACCCCTGAATTTGGCGATCCAAGTCGTCCCAGAGGTTCTCGATAGAGTCCTCTGGTTCCTTAAAGTCTGGGCTCTGGGCAGGGCAGTCCATTCCGTAAACCCCATTGTCACCATACCAATCCATGGTGGATCTCGCAACATAACATCTGCCGTTGTCGTCCTGGAAGTAACATGGGTCCAACCCGTAAAACTGCCACAACGTAGGAAGCACACTGTCATCCAAAATAATGCAGTAGACGTTGGCGTTGAGCTCACCATGAATTAGGACCAAGTCTTCCAGTCCATACCAGGAGAATCACACCCAGACCATAATTCACCCTCCGCCGAACTTTACTGAACCCAATGATTACACCTTTCTCGAAATCAGATATCTCTGCACTTCGTGGCATCTTGCATGCGACTAATGCCAACGTTGTTTCCTACGCGATATTTTACAGCGCAGGGCGTGAGGTATATCAGGACCGCAGATATCGTCATTTGCATGGGTGTCCAAATACTTATTGGTACATATTGGTGTATAACAAAAGCCCAAAGAGTTTTCTAAAAACCTGAGTTTACTTTGTCACGGAAATCCAGAGAGGAAGAAAATGGCTTGTCTTTTCTATTATTATTTTTCTCATGCTTTATTTGACAATAGGCCTAAAAATGTTGAGTCTACTGTAAAGAAAATTTTAAATAATAATTAAAACTTTGTTATTAACTTAATGTTATTAGTTTAATGTTAATTAAAATTAAAACTTTAGCCTTATTTGGGATTGGAATTCAAGCCCACTGCGTGACAGCTCAGACCGCGCTAACCACTACATCATATGGTCAGCCTAACAAAAATGTAACAAAAGCCCAAAGAGTTTTCTAAAAGCCTGAGTTTAGTTTGTTATGGAACGCCAAAAGATAAAAAAAATATTTGTATTTATTATTATTATTTTTCTCATGATGTATTTGACACTAGGCCTAAAAATGCAGAGTATACTGTACGATAAATTTTAAATGTTAACTAAAATTTTGCTAAAATGTACTTTCTGTAATTCTAATGAAAAGAATCTTGCAAAATATCCAAAATAATGTTTTTTAACTTTTATGTACCATGAAAATCCTACATGTATATTAAAAAATGGAGCTAAATTCT